>JAODUH010091121.1:0-14382 GCA_027564835.1 Typhlichthys subterraneus | reverse complement strand
GTCACATGAAAAGATATGCTCACATATTTGCAAATATGTGAGGGGTGTACTCACTTTTGTGAGATACTGTATATCTGTCCCTCTCATGAACACATTCACGTCTCCATTCATCACCCACGTACAGTGGCTAACACCAGATGCTACATCGTTATGTGGACCTCATGCATACGTTATTTGAGGGGCAACTCTGAAAATAGACATATACATTTTGGTCTGGCTTAGACTCGTACGAGGACTGTTCATTTTAAGCCTATAAAAAGAGACAGCCCCAGTTTTCAGTTGAAGCTCTCTTCACACAGGCAATGCTATCCTGTATTGTTTGGTTTTAAGATGGTGTTCCTTTCTTAAGAAATAAAACTTATACCACTATGGTGGCCCTATAGGCATCTTTGGTAAACTTAAAATGTCCAAAAACAGCGACGGTTATGCATTTTGAGTGGTGGCAATTTATGGCGTGTGCACAGATATAGTAGACACTTACACAGCTTACACACTTACTAGCGTTAGGCTAAATCTACGCGCAACATCACAGAAAAAGCTAATACAAACTGAATGGCTGTATAATCTAATGCACTTGCTGAGGAACATGCAGTGTTGTCAGTTAAGAGAGCAGCACAGTGTTTTAAGCAGCTATGGACAAACACGTTTTAGTAGAAGTTCACTGACATAACCGAATTTCACTTCACTTCCACACCAACATGAAATACAGTACTGTATGTTTATATACAGCATTTAATTAATAATGTCCAAAAGAAAACCTCTCATACATAAACTGCAGGGTTCCCACTCTAAATATAATTAGAAATTCCCTGACCTTTCCCTTAAATTTGATTTTCCATGATCTACAGTGAATGTAAAAACTGTCCAACACCGTTGTCTGACAGACCCTCCCACGGGCGTGGCTAAACCCGCTTCTGGGGAAAGGTGCATAGTGGGAACACTGTATGTAGCTTGTGCAGCAAGCGAGGTAACATTGGAAACCACACAGATCAAACCTGGGGGGGGGGGTCATCTGCTGGGGTGATGACGACCGACCCAACAACAACGACCAGCTAGCCTGGGTGGTTTTTCCTGCCATCCCTCTCTCACCTCATAAGTGGTGCCTGACCAGAAGTGCCTCATCTCTCCCCTGCAGCCAGCCACCAGGGCAGAGGTTATCACGGTGCAGGGCACCAGGTACAGCAAGGCCGGCTGGCCCATGCCTGACAACAGCATCACAGCAAACGTCACCACCATGCCCACCAGGTAGGCTACAGGGCGCGGCAGCACACAAGAGGAGATTGGGGGGAAAGGGGGTCACAGAAAAAGAGTCAGTTTAATCAAAGGCTCGATATATCGAACTATCACAGAGCGTCACTCAGTCTGTTCTGTTCTGAGCGTGAGATGCTGAGGCGAGAATGAGACCAGGGAAAGTGAGACCCCTGCTGGTTAAGGGGGGCGCAGTTTGTTTCCATGTGAAATTTGGGCCTGTGTAACTGTAATGTGATTAAGTTGTGCTGAGATAAAAACATATGTACAAGCTTATTGTTTGCTTCTACAGCTAACACGTTTGGAATAAACCTAAAGTGAGTAATATTTAGTTAAGTAATTTGACGATATCCGTTTGTCGCTAATTCGCAACATCCATCCATAATGGCTACATTCTGCCGTAATGGCTGGAACCCAAGCCGACATTGGCGCACCACGGGTCGGCCAAAATGCCACGTGGTCCAGCCTGGGTCTTCACCGAGGCTTCGGTGGAAGCCAAGCCGAACTTGGTGCATCAAGTTCGGCTTGGCTTCCAACATGTGTCCCTAATTTGGATCAAACCTAAAATAATATATATATATTTTATGTGCTATATACATATGAACAATCTCAAATAAATTTAGCATCACCCTGAAAGCAAAAACACACAAGATTAATTTCTTTCTATTATTGGAAATATATTCATGCGTCAAGGGGTTAAGGGCTTTATAAATAAAATTGACTTGACTTGTCATGAGAGAAAATGTTTACATTATTCTTAAAGTATAAGTATATTGCTCAATTCAATAATACATCACAAGCTGAATCAATGTATTTATGAATGTTTCTGGAATAAAATATAAAAAGTTCTTAGTGGAAATACTAATGTATACATTCAGGTGAGAAAGAGGCCATCATTTACCTACGCAGCAGCTCAGAAAATAGACCTTATTTTGGCTGTTGATCCACACATCAAACCTGCTACAGTAAGCCACCAGTAGACCTGTTAAGACCATGAAAAGACCCAGTATGTGAGTTATTAGTACTTGAGTTATTAGTACTTAGTGAACAGTGTACAATTTGTTATACTGTATATTCTCAAATTACTGCAATATCGTACAGGGATGCAGGTCGCACCACGCATCAATATCCTAGCCTTCGCAATGAGTTTCCCATGTAGCATCTGAGGGATCACCTTATGGCATTGAAGGGAGGTATTTTTGTTTTGATACGAGCTCGTATTTAGCAAGCATTCTCGGGAATGACTTACTATACCTTTAATGCAGAGTTAGGAAGTCTGGCACCCAAGCTCATCAACTGTCTGTCCATGATGTTCATAATACTATTCACTCAATACAACTCTAACATGACAACTAAACCCTGCTCACCTGGGACAATGATGTCTCCATAGCCCAGAACAGAGAACTGCATTCCACACATGTTCTGGGACCAGCTGGAGAAGCGTGGTACTCGCATCACCACTGGAAGCTGAGGAGGAATGTGAGGCAGAGGGATACATTTTGATTGGTTGATTTTCCAAGTAATGAAATCCTTCTTAAGCCAAATCCTAACTTTTGACCTTGTTTTAAATTTTTACAATGAATACATATGCAAAAATACATTATAAAAAGTTGTGCTTTACATGGCTTTACAGTACCAAGTGAAACACTTATTCAGAAATTCAACCAAAATTGCTTTTAAGAAAAGAAAAGCAAAGAACACGAGTTCAAAAATACCTAAATATACCTTTTTCTTTTTTATATTAGTATTTTAAGCACAGCTCATTAATAGTGTAATCAAGCAATAATAATGTGCAATGCTCATGCGCTCATGCTTATGAAAATAATTTCTTCAAAGACATGCTATAAAATCATCTGAAGGTCATGTGAGAGTGTTGTGAGTGTTCCCTTACTTTAATTAATCTGGCAAATAACAAGGGTACCGTATTGAAGTTTTAGTGCTTTAGAGCCTGTGAACATGCCTTACAGTGTACAAAACCCCAAGGGCACCAGTAAGACTGGTAACATTGGTGAATCACATACTGTATATAATCTATACAAATTAAATACACATATACATCAAATATACAGTAGGTATAGTAGCAATTAAATTCACAAATACCAATCCTGCCAAAGTCAATGGAATTTGAGAAAACCTCCAGTATTCTATAAGTCTTTATAACCAATATGGGCACCATTTTAAAGGCTTCACAGTGATGTACCAGAGACAAGTAGATGGGTAAGGTAGTAAGCCTTACTTTTTCAGAAGGAGGCTGGGGTTCAGCGGGAACTTCAACCATGTTACCTTGTGTCTGCGACAAAGCCCGCCCAACCCCAACGGACAGTTAGTTTGTCTTGTCGACCTCCGGGAATCATCAACATATTGCATGGTACCTCAGATTAGCTGGTGTTAATGAAGCCAGCACACTTACACAGATGTGAAGGGGATTTCCAACAACACATATATTACTAATAGACTGTAGGATTCATTCTGGCCCAAATTATTTAATTAATTAAACTTTATTTTATTTCTGTATCTGTTGTATATACATTTTCCATTATTGTATTAAAATGTTTTGGATAATGTTATTTTTCTTGCATTGTGTTTATATACTACGCAGTACGCGCCAAGGTTTTTTCTGCCAGAATTGGACAGTACCATTCACATACACATTTCATTGAAAATGGCAGAGAGTTGTTTTGGTGGAATTCCCCCTATAACAGGATGTGAACGGGTGTCTCACCTTCTCTCCAGATGCATCAGGGCCCAAAGCAACCTGGACCATGATGCTCACGCCATTCTGTTGAGGGGAGGGCGGAGAAGACAATGTATTTCTATATACTGTAACTGTATAGTACACAGAAATGCTCAGGGCCCCAAACTGTACAAGTGTTCCAAGTTTTATGCCTTTATGAAACATATCACCTCAAATGTGATATTGACTATATTATGAAATCAGGGTTGTATTACTTAGTATGGGGGTGGGTTTGTTTACAGAGTGATAATCATCAATAAGATACAAGATATTCAGGGTTATCATAACGAAATATAAACTAGAGACATGTATGAAGTCAAAAATATCACAAATATTTAGTCACCGTGGGTGGGACCAAAATCTGGTTTGGCCCCTGCACTAATACTGTATAGTGAGCATATACCACACACCCAAGTGAAATCTGGTTTGACCCCTGCACTTATACTGTATAGTGAGCATATACCACTCACCCAAGTGAAATCTGGTTTGACACCTGCACTAATAATGTACAGTGAGCATATACCACACACCCAAGTGAAACAAATATGTTTCACTACATGATGGTTTTGCATGTTGTTTACCTTTGTGAAGAAAGGTGTGATGAAGACAAAGAAGACGTCATAAATAAGCAGGAGACTCAGTAAGATGACACAGATCTGTTATGTAATAAAAAAGCAAATATTACAATACATTAAATAACTAACAATAATAATTATAATAATTGAAAGTGATATGTAGCGCTGAAATATCTGTAGACATTGACTAAAAATGGCTGAAAATAGGGTTAGGTTAAAACAAACAGACACCATTCACCAACATTACAAGCAATGGAAAAGGCAATGATCAGGACTACAGGACAACATATGAAAATTGTACAAGTAAAGGGTATACAGGCAGGTGGGTGCAGTGGAAGTACCTTGAAGTTGGACACCGAGACGGTCTTCATGAAGTTGAGGCAAAAAGCAATTCCAAGGAGGTCTTGCAAGATCCAGATCCACCTGCAACCAGTGATGGTTCATATCAACCGCTCTTCTCCACATCTTCAATCAGATAACTGTTGCTTGAGACTATACATCAGGTTTATCTACAGAAATGCCTGGATTGTAATTAAACGCATTAGAAGGAACCTAGATCTTAAGCAGCACTATGTGGTCATCAAACGCAACTGCAACTTTTCGCAAGAGCGGATAATTTTTTCCCTCCCAGTGTGCCAACACTACGCACGTCCGACAGCAGGTAACAAATCAAGACTGTAGCCTAGGACTGGCAGCTAGGAATAGCCAACCTGCATGGATAGATGACCTCGCTGCTTGGGTGGAAGCGGTGACCCGATTGTTTGGTTTATGAAACTCAAAACACACAGTAGGTCAGCAAGGATCACAATGGAAACACAACAGCAGTTACCACCAGCCACATAAGCACGCATTTAGAAACAGGCCAGACCATTTTAACCAGGAACCACTTCCTGTTTTGACACCCACAGCATTCCTGGGTGATATGGGCGGCCGGGCTGGTTTGTTTGTGAGTAAGATGGCAGGAGTTTGTCCAGACAGTACCTGTCTTCGTTCCTGTACACGCCCCAGACCACAGCTACGCAGATGCACATGGCAGCCAGTATAAGAGACCTCATAGAGAAGGTGTGGTCACGAATGGAGAAGCTAGAGGAAGACAGACACACACACACACACACACACACACACACACACACACACACACGTTTGCTTGTTAAAGTATGATTCAGAGACACCAGAAGTTGAGGGCAGACAGTTCTCAGACAAAACTCAGACCTTCCACATTTCCTGGTGTAACCTATAACTGTGTGTGAGAAACAGACTATTTGCAGAAATAGAAGAGAACAGATCACTTTACAGACAATATGCCAGTAACATTCAGCATACACCATGCAAAATAAGTTTTCTTGTTTTAGTTTTTGCCGCGGACCACGTGTAGCAGGACCGGACAATTTGAGCAAATGTCGCCAACTGACTAACCGACCACGTTGACCTACATCATAGAAATAGGTGGTGATAATGCACCATGTAGTCAGTAGGTGGCGGTAATGCACAATACAGTAGGTGGTGGTAATGCACCACGTAGACAGTAGGTGGCGGTAATGCACAATACAGTAGGTGGTGGTAATGCATCATGCAGAGTAGACAGTAGGTGGCGGAAATGCACAATACAGTAAGTGGTGGTAATGCACCATGTAGACAGTAGGTGGCGGTAATGCACAATACAGTAGGTGGTGTAATGCACCATGTAGACAGTAGGTGGCGGTAATGCACAAAAAGAGTTGGATCCCAACTTCTGTGGAGTTTCATAGAGGAACCTTGCATGCTAAACTACGTATTGGTCTAACTATGATGTTGGCTCATGCCCAAAGCAGGCTGAACTAGGCTTGCCTATACTTGACTTGCTTCAATCATGTTTGTTGTGCTCATACCGTAAAGTGCCACAGCTCATCAGGTCCATCACTGCATCCAGACAGGTAAACAGAGCTACAGCGGAGGCCAGGCAGAATACGGCAATGATGACGTACACTGGGGAGGAGAGACAAAAGGAGGAAACGGCACTTCAGCCGCAGCTAGCAAGCATGCCAGATGTCAGCGTAGGCGTGAGCAGCACGTGGTCCCACTCACCTAGGATACTGTAGAAGAAGTACATCAGGACTAGCATGCCACACATCATGCCTACAAAGATCACCACTTTAATGGGCGAGTAGAGGAACACAGCCCCGCTCTCCGACTTGCTTTCGGTTTGGCCTCCACCAGCCGTTGCAGGCTTCATGCGCGCTCTGGTAAATGCAGGGAGCAGATTTCTTTATAACGGTTAAGGGACATTATTGCCTTTACACATTACTACAGTAATATAATACAAATATCAACAGGTGCTCAATATGCTAATCAAGCCCTGATGCCACAGTTTTGACAAGTATTTTGATATCCTTCTGCTTTCGCGGTTGAAAACAACTCCACTGCACTTAGCCTCAAGTTCCACCGGGCGCGTCTCTGTCACGTTCCGGCTCTGTCACGGAGCTCTTTTCAATGAAAGTGAACCACCAAAGCATCCCAGAAGAGTCTGGGATGCTTCTGAAAGTGACCAACTGCCAATCAGACAGAACTAATAATTTCTGTGTTGTGTGTTGCTATGGAAACTCAGCGAAAACACAACAAGACGCCCCACTTCTGATAATCTGCCAGTGCAGATGACAAAAAACGGATTGCTGACACAACGGAACAGAGACATAACTGGTGGAAATCAGGTGTTACTCAGTAATAGACCTGCGAAGGCGTGTTGTCACCTCTCTCAGGGTGCAGTCCATTCTACATATAAAAGGCTCTTCACAGAATGGCATTTTGCTTATTGTTAAGTTTTGAGTTATGCCAGTGCTCATGTTATTTCATGTGTAAAGAAATTCAGCTTTGGACATACATTTCAGATGTATTGGGAGAAATGTTATGCTATGCAAGTTATATGTTTGCTAACTACTGAAAGTTAAAGGCTAGTTGCCGGCGCATGTTACTGTATGCATGTCACTCCTGGTTATCCTTGGAAAAATAATGCCAAATTTGTAAAACTAATACTGACATAGCCTACATAATGTTAGCCTCGCGAGACCATCCTGATCTTGCGAGCTTCAGTTGAATTTCCCCGTGAGAATCAGTCTGGAAAGCCTAGGAATAATTTTGAATGTGTACGAGTAGCAACTGAACCTTCCAATCAGCGTCGTGTTTATAGCTATACGGGCGTGGTTGAGGTGTGCTGACAGCCAAGTATTTTTATGACAGTCCCTGCCATTCACAAATGTACGGCAATGTACGGCTCCCCAGATGGACTTGTGACAACAATTCCTCTGGCATGTCAGGTTAACATGGCGTAGCTGCACTCTGACTAAAGTAAGCTGATAAGGAAACATCAGAGGGGCTTTACAACACTTTACATTTACCACTGAGTGTTGTATATGTGCTGGAGTGATAGCTTGCATGTAGCAAATGCTTACTGACGACTTAAACAGTCTCGCCATGGACAAACACCAGTGTTATCCAGTGGGAATATATGCCTGACAAAAAGTGCACGTTTAGAACACGTGTGTGGTAGGTGTGAATATTGAAAACATAAATTATTCACATAGGGAAAAGTGCTTAAACCTAGACGTCCTCACCCGGGCACCTCCATGAATGATGTATTACTGTAGACTTGGCAGGGCTATTGCCTGTATAGTAGTACAAGTCTGCCATCTACTGGTGAACTTACGTACTATATGATAAGACCAGAGACCTTATATAGAGGAGATATGCCACTTTGAGAATTTTGAATGGAGCTCTATGGGAGAATTCTGAAACGCCAAATGTGACAGTTGGAAGAACATCGTAAGCGCTCAGTTGAGGTTTTGCAACAGTTACGAATTGTGGACTGTCTTTGAACAAGTGTGGAAGAGGTGGATAATATATGCCTACCTATATTGTTAAAAGATTTTGTACAATTAATTAATGAAAGAGTCTATGTGGAATGTGTAAAAACCTTACGTCCTTGTTTCACTAAGATCTTACTGGCCGGCAAGGTGAAAAATAAAATGAAAATTATAAACTTGAGACGATCTGCTGTAGGCCACAGACAGCATAAATTGCGATGATTTGTAAATACATTGTCAGTCGCTATTTCTGTTTTTTTTTCATAAGCATAATACTAGTGTAATTAAGATATCTGCTGAAAATAAATACTTTTTAGATGTAAATAATGCTAGAAAAGCATATCCATTGTTTTAGCGAGGCTGTACAGCAAGCTGGTTCCACACAGTGCATTCTGACAGTTATGCTGTGCGTTTCTACGCAATTTGTTTTTGTTTTAGCCGGCAACGGCCGTTAATGAAGTCGGTGTCGTGAAATCTTGCGCATGCGTAGTGGAATTATAAACTGGAGACAAACTGCTTTTAAAGCCTTGTTTTGAGTCAAAATCACCAAGCGTTTTAAGATGTTTTTATCAGATTTGACTCGCGATCATATACGTGCAATTCTTATGTCCCAATGATCACTGAAAGAGCGGTATGTCTATATCCCTATTGATGCCATTGAGTACTTTCTAAATGAAAGTCCGGAAGTTAAAAGATTGCTGCCGAGTGGCGAGACTTGCCGTTAAGGACTTTGATAAGACCTGATTTCGGTAATTCAAGTATTCAAGAGTAATTCAAGAGTTTTACATGATCATGTCACAATAATTATAATCTACTTTCCAGTGTCTAAATCAAGTCTTTGCCCAGCATTCCCCATAAACAAGTGGCTGAGCTGGGAACATGTAGTGATGGCTGCTATACCTCTCACATGCCCCATTCCACCATCCTCCCAAGACAACAGTGCAAATGGCAATCAGTAGCATGACAGCAATGCTTGGGTCAATCACTGCCTGCGGTGGAGCATACATCTTCACTTGCATCTTTTCACCAAACATCTGTTAATACAAACACATATACACATTGAAACACTTCATGTACGACAAACTTTGAACATAAATAAGTATTTAAAAGACATTGTGATGCTGTCTTGCAAATGTTTGAAAATTAACCTTAATTACCTCTATTTTATCAGGCATTGATAAAAAACTACAGTACGATATTGGAATAACAAAACAATGCATTTCCTTCAGCATTCTTCAGACTGTCGGGTGAGTAAATTATATAGACTCTACAAGTGATGCATTCCTTCAATGTCTACAGTATTTAGTGTTAATAATGACAACACACATTGTCAGCACCATAAAGCCTACTGTGTATCTGCCAGCAATAAAACATTCACTTGCGTTGACTTACCTGCTCTGCATCCAGGAAATCCCTGTACCTCATGAGTGCTAGAGAAATGTTGACTTTTGCATACTCTGATTTATTGGCTGAAGGAGTTATCTACAAATCAGATGCAAACACAAAACTAGGGGTTGATTGACAGTTAAATAAACCTCTATTAACTTCTCTTCTGAGTAAACATGTCTAATGAGCATTTGACTAGCTCACTAATAGGTCTGTGGTATGGGATGGGTAGCCTACTATACATAATAAAATAGACTACCAGTCTGCTAATTACATTTTTTTAAGCCCCATAGAATTATCTAATCTATGTTAAAGAATAAAAGATAATCAAGTGTATTACCAAAGTTGTGTTGCTAGCAATGAGCAGAGCTTTAGCCCCAAGATGCTGAGCAATCAAGGCTTTCTGGCTGAAGGTACAAATTCCCCTCATCACTACCAGAGCCTTGCCTTTCACCACTTCAGGACTGACACCCGAGGGATCACATAGTAAACTGGGTGTCAGATTCACTAGATCATACTGCTCCTGGAAGCAAGAAAGAAAAACAAGAAATTAGACATTATCACTTTATAGCACTTCAGTTGGCTAATTGTGGTTCTATGTGGTTCTAAGCGGGTGGTAATCTGAGCTTCAAAGATGGCCGACAAAGCATTTGCTTTGTTCTGAGATGTTGGCTCTTAGTGAACATCCTGTGACAGAGAATATTTAATATAAACTGGCCCAATAGAAGTTTTTCAAATCTCAACAGATTTTTAAAACGTTGGGTACCAGACATAATGACAGATTTAGAGATTCCGAGGGAGCACCCTGTGGCATTGAATGGAGAGGTGTGTTTTGATTAGTTAAAATATCAACAATCTTTCTCCAGCATTGCTTACTCATAACCAAACATTCAAATCGTGAATAGGGTCTGGACATGCTCCATTGGGAAGTAGTTTTATAGTCGGTGCCTTCAACTGGGATTGGACTGGTTCATTTTGAAGCTACTGGACTGCCTTTAACAAATCGCCATTGCTACAACTGGTTTTATCGCTTCATCTATCTCTACCCCCCCCCCACCCACTTACAGCTTTTTCAAGAGTTTGAGACAAGGGTGTCCAGGTGCGATTGTAAACAAGGCAATATTCCTTAAATCCAGTTCCATGCGAAACATGTAAGATTGCCTCTTGGCAACTGACCTGCTGGAATACAAATGTTTATAAGCATTAAAACAAAGAAAGGTTACATTTCCAGTCAAGCTCATATAAATACTTAGAAATGCCAGGCTTCTGCTATATACAGATGTTTAATAAGTATTGCTCAGAATATTTTAAGATTCAGTTGAGTTATCGGTACACTTCAAATGAAAATAGAAGTTCCCAAAATGGCTCACACATTGAGTATATTTTTATTTAGTGGTCAAACTCTATTTCATATATATGCTTTTAAATAATTGTATTTATATAAATACTTCCAACATGTATTTTACGGTTTTAGTTCAGCCTTGTGGCACCAGCCTACTGAAACACCAGGTACAATAACGAAGTCAGGCAATTGGTTGGCCCGTACGACTGAACTGTGATTTGTAAACCACCGTACCGATGTTCCTCTTGAGTTATTAGTTTCGATAACTCGTTTTACCAAGCGTAAATACTTGACAATGTTTTATTACTTTTGCATTAGTACTAGCTACGATACAAGTAGTTATTGCGATTGTCGACCCAATTCAAATAATGCATTACTATTAACTGTCGAAGTTAGGTCACTGTAGAGAAAGACCTTACAGTACGGTCTATTAACTTACCTGCGCTAACAAGGACATTAAAATTGTGATCACACGAGCAATTGCCATGTTGGTTACATTCGTGTGTATATTATTCGAGACGGATCAACATATGCTACTTCTATCTGGGGCGATTACTTCCAATAGTCTATCAGCAAGAGATTCACTTGTGTTGTCTAGCTCAGCTGTGCGGCTACTTCCTATGGTGACTCGTGACATGCTATATATTACTTTCTGTTCAGGGCACACATACCACTATCGCCCTCTAGTGGTAAGATTATGATGTTTTTATATTACTGAGTTGTGAATGTGCCGATCCTGTGTTGAGAGTCCACCCAACACTTTTAAGATGCATAGGTTTTTAAAATATTATTTAACAAAAATATGTAAATAATAATAATAATAATACGTTTTATTATTATTATTAGAATTATAAAAAAAATGTCTGGATGCCTTTCTAGACACTCAAGGACAGACTAAACCATTTAACTGTTAGGAGAACTGAGATTGTATAATAATTAACATCTCACGTGGATTACATTCCGTGACAGGGCTGGTAGCATATCTGTTGGGACCTGGGACCATTTTGATTATATTTTCTACTGTGTCTCTTAGGCGGGGAGAGAGACTACAGTTTACAAATTTTAGAGCTATGTGTCACTTCTTTAAGTAATAGGATCTGTTTGGGATTTAGGGGGGTTGGGGGTGGGGTCAACCTGGAAATAATATCTGATTATTTCTACCGAACATTGCTTTACTGTGCATATGCTGTCTTAAATGTGGAATTAACAGCTCCTCCACAAAGAACAACAGCATGGCTAAAATAAACAAGTTTTACATTGGGACACTATAGGAAAGTATCCATGCGGGGGATAAATCTACAGTAGGCCTATACAGTATAGTCTACTGTATAACATGCTGAAATAGCCACCTTGATTATGAAAAAGGCTTTCCCTTCTATTGAAAATTGATGTGTAACCCAGAGCATCAACAGCCACTGAACAACATATCACACCACTCCTCAAAAATCTAATCATAAATCATAGGCTACCAATAGACAAGTCTCAATCACCTGGCAACACATACACAGACCCAACTTATTCAGAACTAACCTCTAATCGACAAGGCAAGTAGAGAGCCACTTGACTAGAATAAAGATGGGACATTTCCAGAAATATTCTCGAAAGATTCATAGTGGGGCTGGCCTGCTAAAAATGTAATTAACTTCGCAAACCAAGGCTTTGATGGCCTTCTTGCCACTATCGGTTTACAACAGGCCTTGCTTTCTCGCTGGATTAGGAGAGATTGCATGTATAGTTCACCCACAGGTGGTTTACATCCACAGTCAGTGGTGCATTTATACTATATAGTGTATATAGCCTATACCAGGGTTCCAAATTATGTTTCCGGTTAAACACGCACCCACCACACAGGCATGCACATACCTTTTTATATCTGACTTTTAAAAAAGGAAGAAATGTAATTACCTTGAATTACAAAAATACAACTACTACTAGCAACAGCAAGTATCTTAGTATCCCAAGGCAAACATAACATTTATTGCTATTTACCTCTATACATATGATTAAGGATATTTTCTTGAGGCACTGTGAGGTGTGGAAGTTAAATATTCTAACTGGAATAAGTAAGAGGATGTTGGTTTTACTTGACAGAGCTTATTAATTGGTTTACTTCCCTTAAAGAGAATACAGTACTGTATGTATAAACCAGGGCTGACCAAACATTTTTTGGTCACGTCCAAAACAGGATTTTCAGACTCCTCGCGGGCCACATCATTAAAAACTTTTTTTAATTTCTTTAATTTCTTTCTTTTATTTCTTTTACTTTTTTTTGTTTTTTTCTGAAAAATCGACAGTGGTTAGAAAATTGTATTTCAATATATATTTAGAATCAGTATTAATGGTGTATAAAAACATCCACCCAATGTGAGGTAAACTAAATAATAAATACATCTGCAAATGGCTGTAGTTTGGTAGTTTGGTACCCTAGTGTAAACCTATTTGGGGTTTAAATTTCACTAACACAAGATCTGTTTTGTTGACGTTGGGTGGCTGGGAACAGATTGGACTACATTTTTTTTTGTTTTCTTTAGAGAATCTCTCTCAAATTCTCAGAAAAGTCAGATTATTATCAAATAAAATAGTTTTTTATCAGTTTATATCCAGATAACAGAAGGAAAGAGCCACAATACCACAAGGGGAGATTTGACTTTGGCAAGCTGATGACAAGTTTTAATCTTCAAAGCTACCAATTTTGAGACAAAATCCATCTCCCACTTACATCTGATGGAAGTCTAAGACAGAACACATTGAAGCAGGAGGATTTGCAATGCAGTGTGGGAAATGTAGGTTATCTCATAATGCGATTATCATTTATGAATTTCAAACATGCCCTTCAGACACATTTCCTTATCATCAGATTCCTTAGAAACTCTTTTGTCATCCAAATTAATATTGTAACACTTTTCATATTCAACTGTAAATCAAGTAAATTGAAAATCTTCAGTAAAGGTATCACAATCACAATTCGGTTATGCATTACACATAATCAATGTTTAATAATTATCTACAAATACTTTAGTATTTCTCCATTTGTTCTGGTGTTAGAAAGGTAATTTTATTTAGAGCTCAGATTTTGCAGTCTAGCAGAAGCCATTAAAATGTATTATGTCATTGCTTTTTGTCATATTCTATATAGGTCATCGGAGATTAACGTACAATAAAGGCTATGTGTAAAGGTCAGTTGATATACACTACCGTTCAAAAGTTTGGGGTCACCCAGACAATTTCATGTTTTCTATGAAAACTCACACATTCTTTCCT
>JAODUH010091110.1:0-14382 GCA_027564835.1 Typhlichthys subterraneus | reverse complement strand
GGGGGGTTGGGAGTCAATGAATTTAGTGCAAAGCAGTTAGGAGGCAAGAGCGCTGTCTGCAGGGTCCATTAAAAAAACAGGACGGCTCTGCAGTGGTGCAGAGGCTGGCTGGCATATGGGGGTGGGGGGTTGGGGAGGGGAAGGGGGAGAGACTGGCACTCTGGGCCCCCATGTTTTCAGAATCATCTGTCACTCCGGGGTTGTTTCTCTCTCTCTCTCTCTCTCTCTCTCTCTCTCTCTCTCTCTCTCTCTCTCTCTCTCTCTCTCTGTGTGTGTGGCGGTGGCAGGCGGGTGCGGGTTTTGAGCGCGGGAAAAAGAAAGATGGAGTCACATCCAGATGGCAGAATGCAGGACGGCAGAACAACAACTGGTGAGTGAGGGGAGGGCAGCTCCACGCAGGCCCGCATATCAGCAGTGTAGACTGGTGTAATTACTGCACTAGCATTGATGTAGACGCTCTCAGATTGATCATTTCAGCATTCAGAACAATTTGTCTCTCACAGCAGGTTTTCTCCTGGCAGCAAGTGTAATACAGTCTAAATGTGTGATAATTAACTACTCCCATGTGTGATTACAGTAAAATATGTATACTTCACACTATGGAGTTACAGTTTGGTTATGTAACATTGCTGACAGCATGTTGGTGTTCTACGTTTCAGGGTAACCGTCCATGAGTTATGGCCACATAAACGTACATTTTACAAAATCTCAGCTTGCTATTGATTTACACTGTATCATTTACTATTTACCTTACTGAAATATATTTTTGGCACAGCTTTGCAACGTGCTTTTGGTGACTTCACCTAAGAATGCTCAAAGCCTGCAAGTACTGTATATAATAAAAGGCATTGTAGTGTAACGTGCACGACTGTCATTGGAGCATGCTTTTCAGAATGGCAAATAAAGCCATTACATTACAGCTGATAACAGAAAAGTGCATTCAATAGAGCAGAACATCAAGAGATCACATGCACTTGAGTGGGGGGGGGGCCACAGCTTTTCAATTCAAATGACGCAAGCAATTCCCTACATTGTATGTCCTTTTTTTGTTGTTGTAGACAAGCTGTAAAGCTTGGCCTGGCATGACAGAGGTGCTCTACAACACCTTCTTGAATTCCAATTTATTATCCAGAGAGCGAGTGAATAATAGTTGAGGGACTTGATGTACCCTTCTTCTGTACGCGTGGCTAAAAAAAGTCTGCACTTATGTATTTATGCAAGGCCGGCTACTGCAAATACAGCCATAAAATGCAAGAGGAAAATCTTTCTATTTATATTTAAAGAAGAATGTGCTGATGAATAATGCTGTTATAAATACATGCATGCCACATAAGATGATACATATGATTGTTTACTGTAGTCGTCTCAATAATTCAGCATAATTCAGCATACAATAAAACTTTGATTCAGCATACGCTTCTGTGTGACCTTGCATAATCCCAGTGCCGGGGCGCATCTCGCATGATCAAACAGAACAAAGTCACATGCAATCCAGGTTTAAATTGCCCCTAAATTGCAAAATCCACTCTATCTGCATTACAAAGTGCATTTCCAATTCACATAAGGCAGACATGGGGCCAATCCTTGTGAGGTGGAACACAGGGCCTGTGAATCTAATCATAAAACACTTGTCAGAAACGCCATGTTGACTTGAGAGAAGAGGGGATGGAAAACATGCAAAAGGAGCAGTGATTTGTCTGTCAACATGACAGGACGTAAATAGCGTACAAGTGACACACGTGGCTTTGTTTCCATGAGGGAAATGGAAATCAGATTTGAATGTGCTTACAGGGGCACAACGGGTCTATGTACGTACATTTAATCTAGTTGAAAGGTATCGGGACACAGGTTTAGACATGTACTAATGACAAAGTGTAATAAGGGGGCCAATCTAATCAGTCATGATCTAATCGAAGCACGGTTCTTGGGGCTTGTAGAGATCCTTGGTCAAACCTCGTCTCTGCGCTCAGATCATGTTGTGTTCCAGCTTCTGCCTCTATCTGTTCTCTACCTATTTTTGTTTAGATGTTATTTTTCTCGGTTGCCACAGGGGCATGCAGTTTGTCACGGTACACAGCAGGTGTGAGGATGACAGAAGGTGAGGTTTGTAGCATTCTCAGTAGCATTACAGTTCATCCCGGTTTCATTTTTAGGCAGAGATTGTGCTGAAATAGTATTCTACACAGGTGACAGTTTGTGTCTTCACGCATGCTAAAAGTAATATCTGACTAAATCCAGGTGTATTTATTGACCAATGCAGACACACAGATTACATATTCCGCTATCACTGTGCTGCTATTATACCTTTTCACGTGGCTTTCATTTCTCCTATCTGTAGGTTTTGATATAGTGCTCTTTATACAGACAGCAATAGTAAATTGCCTTGAAATATTTGGCCCAGGCCATTTATGAATAACAACATAAACATAAAAGCCAATGTCTGAATTATATATTTAAAGATTTGTCTACTGCTTATGACTCAAATAGATGTAAGGAAACATGGTTCTGTGGTTAAATGATGCATAGTGCGAGATGTGTATATTAGGATAATGGAATAAGGACAATGTGGAAACCTTTCTAAAACCATTGATTAACCATTGCATTTGTTCTCGCGTAAATAAACTATGCTTTCATGAATCATGTGTGTAATCATGTGTGATTCAAATATCCGCCTATTTATTGCAAAACAACAGGCATCAGTCTGCATAAGCGTGCAATCTCCAAGAAGTTCAGACAGGACCACCTGGGAACTGTGCCTAATTGAGTAACGCATTTCACTTGGAAGGCAGAATAGCGGTGCATCTTAGCGGGGCTTATGGAACCAGCCAACCACAAGTGGTGCCTGAAGAGGGAATTATGCATCTCTTGCTTACTGAATCAGTCAGAAATGGGCTCTTCTGGCCTCTTCGTGTAGGCTTAGCACATGCTGCTGTCTACAGGTTACAGGTGCATATTCTCCCTTCTGTTTATGATTTAGCAGTTCACACTACCTTCATGCAAACAGGTGCTTGGAGAAGAAGTAATTGTTTTTAAAGATATCAGTAAGACCCCACGTAGGGTTAGATACATCGAGATGTTAAGAGAGTACAGCCCAGAGATGTTGTTGCGATTTCTCAGTGATGATTAATGATGATGCAAAACTGAAAACGAAGCTCAATTTTCTGGGACAGTACAGATATCCATCTATTGTGACATGTGCTGTTACAGTGCTAGTCAACTGATTATGTCCTATTTGAATACAATAAGCAATTCCATTTGTTATCCCAGGTTGTGTAATGTCACAATCATATTTGCAATGTGATAAACTTGAAACCTTCAAATTAAAATATCTAAGTGCACATGCTTGACTGTGTGCTTTTCATTGCCTTTCACTGTGAGGAGCTTCTCACAGTGAGCATTAAGTGCTTGGGACAAACACCAGGGTGCATTCACTGGTGCCTTTTGCCAGAGCCACATTTCACGTGGAGCTTAGCACAGCCACACTGGGTTGTGTAAGTCAAAATTCAAAAGCAGTGTATTTTAGAATGTCAAGTATCTGTGTGATGTTGAGACAAAGCCCCATAGAAGTTCTGGAGAAGAGTCTGGTTCAGCGATAATCGTCTGTGAGTCAAAGGGCAGCTCTATGGACTGCTATTGAAAGAGTTTTTGCAAGGTACTGGGAATCAGAGCAAAGTGAACAGCTTCCATTTTTTTTCCTCAGGGTGGAATTCTCTAAAGGTCACAGCGCCTATTCAAACTCAAATTTGCATTGATCAGCTATTTCCACAGTTGTTTATCCACCAGGAGTTTGCCTGGAACTCGACAATAAATCAAGTGCAGATTGAATCTAACATCAAGAAAAATCTACCCCTCCTCCCTTCTCTTCATGAATGCAGCAGCAACAACATAAAACAGATGTTTTACCCTTCTATCCTATTTTTATGTTCTGCATTAAACACAGTTGGTTTTCTTACCCAAGTAGTCTTTAGCTTGTATTTCAAGTATCTCTTAAACATCTTGAAAGAATGCCCAGACAAAATAATTAATAGAAAATGTATAATAAAAGTAAAACAAGAAGAAGAAGAAGAAGAAGAAGAAGAAGAAGAAGAAGAAATTCTTTAAAAGTCAATCAGTTGATTCAGTGCGGTTGCTTTTGTCTAATTAATATCTTGATGGCCATTAATAATCTGAATATTTTGTGCAATGCTTTCATCTGGTCTATATATTGCATGTGATGTCCATATTTTGTGGATTTGTGTGTACTGTGTTCATGTTTTATTTTCCTCTGCATGTAAATGCAACTTTGAACTGTCACGCAGCGCTGAATAAATACATAAGCACTGGGTATGATTCTGAATACATATAGTAGCAGTGAGTGAGTGAGTGACACCTGTATGTTCCATAAACTTTCATTGTTAAATCAACAGACCTACACATCGAATAACAGCACCTCCCCGAAATGGGTTGAAGATGGCATCAAGGAGAAGGCATTAAAGATGTGTCTGAGAAGGTAGCAGGTGGCACACCGACATGGTCTCCATGCCTGAAAAATAGATTATGCTAAATGTGACACAAGTTTGCAGATACATGATAATGAGTTTCCCACTGTTCTACAAATCTGTTTGGCACTGATGTGTTGGTGAACTACTGCAACAACAGCTGCTGTCTTCCCATACCAATTCAATCAAAAAGGACAGCATATTTAGAGGCTTGAGGGTCTCATTGCTCCATATTGTTTTATATTTGGTTGCTATGTATCGGTGGGCTGTGTGGTCTGCGTTGAGGACAGTATCAGCTTGAAACACAAGGATTCTGACTGAAAGAAATCAATGCATATATTGAACAGACTGATATGAGAAAAAAAGCAGGTTAAATGAGATGGGGGCGTAAAGGCCACGAGGGCTGAGAAAAAGATGGATACCAGATGAATGATAGAGATAGAGAACTGTCTTGGTGACACGTCATTGATTGGCGCTCTCATCGAGCAAGGGCAGACTGCACATCAGCAGAGACGCATTAGACTAAGCATTGACAAATGTTCCCTTGTGTTTGGCATGGGGGACCAGAATGGTCAAAACTACGGCTGTGTTAGATTATAAAGCAGAGAGGATGAGTAATAACTTGATCCTGTTAACCAAATTAAACACAAGCTGGGCAGGGACTGCAGTCAATAAGTGAAGGAAATCTGCGTGATAACGGTGAGCACACAACTAATAAGTACCAGGTTCGACTACTGATTCTACTGGGAACTATGGGTAATAAGACCAGAGTCTTGTCATTAAATGTCCAGCAGATGCCTGTCTAAATGTGACAGACTGTGGTAAAAGTGTTGAGGTACATATCAAAAAGACTGACAGTACCATTAGCGCATCATTGTACATTTTATTCCACCAAGCAACGGCAATGCTGAAAAAGAATCCTATAAAAGCAGCCTGTATTTGTCAGGAGTTTTGGTGCTGTACTTGCTTGCTTGGCTATGAAATCTTTAACTGTTCAAAAAAGAAGATGGTACCTCTTCTTTCTCCTCTCAATCCTCTCACTTATTTTCTCACTTCCTGTCTCTCAAGGCCATGAAAAAATAACACTAACCCCTCTGAGACAATTCAGTGGCACAGATTAACGATGACTCTCCTCATACATAGGAGAGCGCCACTTTATGCTGGGCTTTTAGGCATTCATGAGAAATAGATAACTCCATTCTGCTGCTTGTCCGATTACCCGGCACAAACAGCTGACTATTGCGTCTTTTGTCTGCTGCTTTTGTGAAAAATCTTAATAGAAAGCACTCTTTCTCAAAAGATTTAGCCTCATATGGGACCCCAGTATACTGTAGGTTTCTGTCCTGTTCTATTCAGTTAGCATCCAGCCGCTCTCCCAATACAACTACGGTGATAAGTTCTCTTTTTTCTACATTATATTATCATTCAGTTGACCAACGCTGCAGTACTTCTTCAGGGTGAATGATGTTTCTAAGCAACTGCTGCAACAGCCCCTTTCATAGAGCACAATAATTCTCACGTCAGTTGGGTGCATGTCTCTAAGCCTGCTTTGCTAGCACAGTTTGAGGATATGCAAGTAGTAACTCAAAACCATGTAGCCCCACTCTTTCTTATTTGGGCTCCACTTTAAAGGAGAATACAACACAATATTTTCTTTGCATATCTGACATTTGTGATTTATCATTTGACAAAGTTACATTTTTCATATAGTATATGCTGTAAACCCTTGCTCCGTGTCTGTACATGTGGGTTCACACATTTCCAATAAGAATGTTGAAGAGCACCCTTCGCTATCAATGCCAAACAATAGAGCACAATAAATGGGCTAAGCATTTGCAGGATCCTATTTATAATTGATCTGCAAGGTGTTTTGTGAGAATTTGGCATGATGTCTATTAGCCGCAGTGCATTTTGGACCAGAGACTATATTGTCACAGTGAAAAATGTAACATCCGATCAAAAAAGTGTAAATGTCTAATAAAGACCTTAGTGTTAGATTCTAAGATGCTTTTTCACAAGGATTTACATTTCAATTTTGCATTTACACTTCTACTGACACAATAGCTGATTAAACCTCCTTCCACCCCTTCCTTATCACATCCCATTTAGGCAGGAATGGAATATCTTGCAATGTCACCATGACAGTGTTTTTGATAGCTGCTGTCCACTAGCAATGTGCAACTAAAAGACAAAAATCCATATTGAACCTGAAAAAGAAATATGAAAATGTGAACCTGTGTGCGTTTTAGAGGGGAATTCTTTCTTCTTTCTTTCTTTATTTTACCAGGAAAGTTCCATTGAGAATGACTATCTTGCATACATACATGTAGCCCTTCTGTCCTAACATGAGGTACCTTGAAATGCACTCCACTGTTGGGCCTTACATCATGTGCACTTTTAACACATACACTTTGAAGTGTCATGTTAGCTTAGTTTATGTGTAGCATTGTATACTTAGAAATGCCATCCATGCCCATATGTTGCAGCTACTGATCTTGTCAAGCTATGTTCTATGGAACAAAGACCTAAACATGGGATAACCAGGTGGACCAAAACGGAGGAATGATAAGAGATGGCTAAATCAATTCTGTATAAAATTATAAAGATTGATTTGGGAGTTTAAAAAAAGGAAATAGTGGTTAATAGTGTGTGTATGGATGTGTGTGCTAGGAAAGGGTAAGAAAGGTTGTGTATGTCCACGACAACAGCCACAATATGCACAGAGGCAGACATGCAATAATAAGTTATCTGTTAAATTTTTTAGTATAGGTTTATTGATTCATCATTTTACTTTATGTATACCAAAGAATGACTTAATGACGAATTCATGTGTTTTTTTTTTCTCACTTAGCTTTACTACATTCACCTTGGGGCCCATTTAGACAATCTGAATGGAATTCCTCTGAAAAGCGTATGTTTGTTCAAAATGTCTTCAACCCACACTCACCTTGTTCCACTGTGAATGTGACATGTGACCCTCCACCCCCCGTCTGGCATTTACACACCACACAATTAGACATAAACGCATTTATGCATCGACAGAATGAATCAATGGACGCATTCTTGTCCTGTGTCTCAGCCCTCCCTCTCTCGCTCCTTTACATGTCCTCTCTCTCTCTCTCTCTCTCTCTCTCTCTCTCTCTCTTCAGGTTTAGATGCAAGGTCGCAATCTTTATTAACTTGCTGGCTCACTTCAGCTCACCTCTGGCCAGGACCACCTTCGGTTACACTAAGTACTGCTAGATGGATGCAGCCTGGAGAGAGTGGAGGAACCGACATGTGGAACCAAATGTATGGAGACAGTAAATGGTAGGCAGGGCCACTGCCAGGGTCAAAGAAAAGGCACAGCGGTTGACAGTGAGGGAGTGGTGTTACTGACTGGCCCAAGTAGGGGGGATAAAAAAAGAAAATAGGTGTAAAATATAGGCGAGACAAACGGCGAGGACAGATAATCCATTAGAGAAAATGGGAGTGGCTAAGGTGATGAGTGAGCTAGTCATAAGCAGACGTGCTCACGGCTTTAAACTATAGCACTTGGCATGTTTATCCATGATAGATATCTCCCATCAGACCCTCCAGTTATTCATCACTGCCATACAGCCGCTAGCTGGGAGAGTACTGTATCAATTCAGGCACAGAGGAGACTATTAGCCTCTCTTTCATACGCATTTTAAGTTGACTAATCCCATTCTTTACTGCTTATATGAACCCCTATGCTTGCTTATGCCTTAAGGCTGTTTCAGTGTTCAATAATCCCTACAAATGCATCATTGATTAATAGCGTGCTTCTTAAGGTGCAGCTGTTATACTGTAGATATAAACAGATTCCTCTTGATAATGACCCTAACCTGTATTTTCCCCGACAAAAGTATTTAATTTTATCATAAAAATATAATATTAGGTCATACGTAAAGCCATACATAAATGTTATTTAACCATTAACTCTTTAGTCCTTACCTCAACAAAAATCGATGCGCTGATATACTGTATGTGTTGAAATAATCCAGAATTTGCTGTACAGTATGTGATAAACTGAAATGCTCAACACCCATTTTATTTACTCTGTTGTTCTACTTCTAAAGTGTCAAAGCGGATGCCTCCACATGGATCATTCTGAGATTAATTTGGTATAACAAAGTAGTAGTAGTTAGATTAAAATATGTCAATAGAAACTGTAAGAGGGTGTATGGATAGAAACAATCTCACAATAGCTCGTTATCTTAGTTTACATGTAACCCAAAATATAAATGTTTCAAAACGATTATTGTTTTAATAACTAATAACTGCGGGGCACCACCAACATGTTTTAGTCAGTATCTAGATCAAATACTGACCTGCCGCAGCTTGGAACGGTGTAAAATGTAAGTAATGATATTTTATTAATTTCTTGAATTTATTAATTTCAATCTCTACTGAAGGGTTAATTCTACACCGGCCAGGGACTCGGTGTCCTGTATACAGTCACACTGACACAAAGGTTTACAATAAAACAATCATGACTTTATTTAAAAATAGAATAAGAAAAATGTGACTATAATCCAACATTACACACGCACTAGCAATAATAATAACAGCACAACCACCTTTCCTTTGCCAATCCAAACACCACGAGGTATTGAAATAACTCACAAAGCAGTTTATAAATCATTGTTAAAGGAATACAAATAGTTGACTGTGAAACCAAGGAAAACACTGTTTGACAACAGACAGCATCTGACTATTTGCCTATCCAGGTTGAACACTTCGCTAACACAGCTACTAGCTAACTGGGGAAGCGAGGGAGATATTAGGAAATTGAGATTGGGGAAAGCACTATAAGACAAATAGAGAGGTTTGTGGGCTATCACCAGTGGAATTGAAACATGAATGTTATTTTCCTGTTTTGGGAAAACTGCTAAAGTGGACTCAGATGATGGCTGTTTGGACTAGGTCCCCAAACGCAGAATGCGTTTCCATGAGGACGCGCTGGGAGTGGTGCTCTTTAGCCTTGGCTGGCGAGTAGTTCCACCTGGAATCCACTGGACAAAAGTGTTTGCTCTCACCACGACAGATTGCCTAAACGAGGTTATGGCTTATCCTATGATCACAGTGGCGTGAGGATGCCTTCGCTGTATCTCTTTGGGCAGAGTGCAACTTCGTGCCGAACTGGGTGTCCACGCTATTTCTGTCTTCCCAAGGAAGCCGTATGCCAGATTACTGAAGATGTTAGCCGCTGGCTGGAGGTACTCACAAAGTTCTCTTGAGTCTAACAAAAACAGGGTATTCTGCGTAGGTTGAAACCCTGTTAATAACTCGAAAAGTCAAACTGATAAAACACGCTTAAAACTTTAGAGAAGGTAAATTCCTAAACTAACTTGGTAAATAAGAAACAAAATTAGATTGCCAGACTTGGCAAAGCGTTAAAATCTTAGGGTAACTCTGTCACGTGTTCCTACACAAGGTCGAACAAAAACTTTAGTTCTTGAGTTCAAACACAGAGAAAATGATCACACAAGTAAAAGTTAAGTTATATACAAGAAGAGAAATTTGACCCAGGCCAGACTTTGAGGTGTGCCTGGCTCTTTTAAGGGAAGAAGGATAAAGGACATCTTTGCTTGGTGGGGGGAGAGAAAACTCACCCCTTAGTTCCCAGTCAGTTGTCCACGATGTCCTGTAGACATCCTGATTGTAGAGCATCTTTGCTCTGGTGACGCTTTGATGTGGCGCAGACACTATTCTGTGGCGTCCAACCCACAGAATTAAAACACAAACACTTATTTCTTTTCAGGGGGGTTCTCCCCACCCTTAGTTGGTCCACCTAGAACCAGGCGTGATTCTACGCCGTTCTATCCACAGATAACGGTTACATAAACAAATGTGATTAATGCTGTCTTCTCTGACCTGTGGTTGACCATGGTTCACTACAAAACTAAATAAATATATGATATTTCCAGTTCTTACTGTACTGTGAACACATTTCATTAGGGGACATGTGGAATTATACGGAAGTAAGGAAGCTAATGGTTTAGCTAAAGTTAAATATGGCGTTAAAGTATGCTGCGTTCATTGAAATTATGGGAACTATAGGGATTTTGGGATTTGCTGTATGTTTGCCAGAAATGAATGATTAACCAAGGCAAGTTAAGTGACAGCACAGCCCCAACACAGATTCACTACCAGGAACAGCAGCCATCAGGGCTGTATATGTCGTAACCATCAGTGGATATCTTCCACAAACTCAGACAACATTAATTATTTAGTCCGCCGAGGCCAGATGCCTAATAAAGCTTTTTATTTATCTATTTATTTTATTATACACGTTTGTCTCCATTACATCAGTAACTGTTCTATGCGTTTTGTTAATGTAAGGGACAGTACTTATACTATGCACTGTGTAAACACGTAAACCAATAAATGCATTAAAACGAGTTGTAGAAGTGGCTTTATGGACAAAACCAAAGCAAAGGTGAATGCGTTAGAAACCCAGTCAGTGCATCCTAGTGGCTAACTGGTCTAGTCATTACAACCCTTTTGACCTATGATACAGTATGTACATCATAGGTTTCATCTAAATACAATAAACCTGACATTTATATTAAATTAGATGGTTTCAGCAGTGGAACAGACCCTATGTCTGGAAAATCACTAGTTCAGATTAAGCTACTTACAGCAAGAGGGTTTTCCCAGAAAAGGAGGCGTTGTCATTTCACCAGATAACTACAGTATCTCAGTCAGTTTCACGTCACATTACTGTGACATGAAACTAGCCTGTACAACATCAATCTGTCCTAATGACGTTTCTTCTATACAGCAGGCCGCTACACCCACTGTGTCTGTGATTTGCATTTAGAAAGCTAGCTTGTTGCTGCGTCGGCAAAATCAGATCAGATCACAGAGCAAAACAAATGGAAGATAGCGGATTTATTTTGAACAACATAAAAAGAGAGAGGAGACATGGGGGTGAGAGAGGTAGAGAGACCAGGACTGAAAGACAGAGAAGGGGAGCGCTATAGGCAGACATGATTAAATTCCATCATCTATTACAGCTCGGCACATAGCTTTGATCCAGCTTCAAGGCTGTACTCTCTGGAGTGCCCAGCCTTCATTCACGCCTTAAAAAGGTGACTCTCTCCACTACGTTTCATCATTCATTTAGCATCCATAATTCACTACAGAGCCTATAGGGAAATGTAGGCATGAATGAATGTACGCACGCAGACACAGACAGACTCATACATTGCTATAAGTAATTAGCACCGACCAAGATGGATTACAAATACATACAACTTTCTCATTCTGTATCGATCCCAGAAAAAAAGAAAGAAGTAGAAAACACTCTGCACCACCCACCCCCCCTCCCCCCCTCCGTCCACCACCACAATCTCTCCCTCTCTCTTCTATATTTGCCTTTCTTCATTTGCTATTTTTCTTGGCAAGCACTACCCGTCATCTGATTCAGACGCAGTTCTTCAATTTCAAGGTGCTTTACAAGCGTAGGGTTTTGCACCAGCAATCAGCGCTGAAAACAATTCGATACTCAAAGTGGATGTAACCACATCAAATTGTGAGGTGCTGTGAGCGGGCGTGGCATCAAGAGTGGAAATGAACTAAATTAATAGGCTGCTGTGAATAAATCATTTCTGCCAAATCTGGTAAATACGGGGCTCCTTACTTCACAGGGACTGTGAAGGGAGTTTGGAGGTCAAAGCCGGTTATTCCTCAACAGGTGACCCAGCGGTGTCATCGAGCCCAACCCTCCTCTTTTGATCTCCCTCTCTCTCTCCCTCGTCTCTCTTGCTGTGTTTCCTCCTTCCGTCACCATTTTTTCTCCTCACTGGCCCTCCCCAGACACTGTTGTTTCTCGTTCCAGCTGAATCTTTACCCATAATCCCCTCCTAACACAAGCTTCCCATCCAATTCTCCTTTTTTTTTTGTTTCCAAAAAACAGCATTTCATCGCACTGCAACGCCGGGGGAAACCGCATCACCATTTCTCCAACAACTGTTTTTCTCATTTCCTCTTTCTATATCACCCCATCCTTCTTCACCTCTCTCTCTCTCTCTCTCTCTCTCTCTCTCTCTCTCTCTCTCTCTCCACTTCCCTTTGCCCCTTGGGAAGACAGAATTCAGAGGACAGCTCCTCCTCCGTCTCTCGCTCTCCTGCTCCCTCGATCTCAGTAGGGTTCTCCTAGGGACAGTAATTACAAGCGAGCCACTTGCTGCCCTTGCCATGCCAATTAATGTGGGGTGCGGTGGGGGTTGGCTTCAAGTTGTATGGAGAAAGGAAGAGCGGGAGAGCGTCGGTGTCCGTGTCTCCATACATTACCATATTAAACAGGCTGGTGGTGCGTCTCAGCCCAACTGGTAGCTCTACAGCAGACACTTCAGGGACAGGTTCCCCTGGCCAGCCTTACTCCAACTCCAGCTATGGTTGCTTAAAGTGACCCGCCCTCCAAATTGCCCAGGTGAAGTGTCCTCGTGCGCTTGTATCTTTCAGTCAGGCGCTGGCTATTGCAGCACGCATTGTGCTGCAATAGCCATTGATGGCTACATCAATTAATATACAATGAGGCATTGTTCTGCCTCATTGTATATTAATTACGTGGGAAATAACTGACACTTTATCTCAGTCCCTCGAGGTGTCTCACCAAACGTGCACGATATGTCCGCGGGCTAATGTGCACACGTTCAAATGTGCATATGAACACAATGATGTACGCACACATGCACACACACACGCACGCACACACACACACACTACAATTATGTCAGCAGACATTAGTAGCCAAAGTGACTTACTTTTGATGAGTATTGCGGGTACGTAGGAGCAGGTAAGGTTTGAGGATGCTTACAAGTAGGCCAGGGATAGCTGCACTGCACTTTTCAAAGCCTAAAGGTGGAGTCAGCCATACTGGACAAAGATTACTCTATTCAGACAGTATTCACTGACATATGTTGCGCCCTCAAAAATGGCACCCCCAAACTGAGCACGCATAGTGTTTGTGGTGTGGTCTGCACCACTTTGTTTGTGTTCAGACATGGGCTGTGTAGGAACACCAGATTGTTTTTACAGCATGCACACAGAACAGACGGCAGGAGACATTCACTGAGTTTTATTAAAGGTAAAGGTAAAAGTGCTTTTGTTGTCACATACACATACATGTAACGAAATTTGTTCTCTGCATTTAACCCATTCCTAAGGACGCAGTGGGCAGCCGCTGTGCAGCGCCCAGGGATCAACTCCAGATATATGCCAGTGTCTCTGGTCACATGGTACTGACAGGAGAGAATGAACCTGACATGTTTTTTTGGATTTGGTTACACTGAGCTTACAATCACTGACTCAACCTTTATGAGGAACCCATAAACCCAGAAATTGCTCAAATATATTCCAGCATTGCTGATAAGATGCTGCTGGTTGCTGTGACAATTCTGTGCTTTAACTGGGGAAGTTTTTTTCTTCAGTGTATACTACTTTGACTGCAGGTATACAGGGCTAGATTCTCTAAGGCTCACAGGGGTTAATTCACAAGCAACAAATTCTGAACTTCTCTAACTTTTCAGCCTTATGGAATATTTCTCTGCTCAAAACAATTCCCATAAGCCTGTAACCTCACTGTATAGCATGCCATGACAACTGGGAGAATATAATGGTAATTTGCTTTGTCAAACTGAGTCAAAATGCATATTCCTGTCAACACTTTCTCATATTTTTATTTTATCAAATAAAAGTGGAACCCAAGCCAATTTCAAACTGATTATAAATAATTTTCATGGATATCTTGTAGTCCGGAATTACTGATTGCAATCGTGAATGCTATTAATAAAGTTCTACCATTGCATATCTCTTGTTAGGATCACAATGTTAGCGGGGTACAATGCAATGTTTCTATGCTATAGGTTTACAAGCTATCCTGCAGAGCTTC
>JAODUH010091099.1:0-14383 GCA_027564835.1 Typhlichthys subterraneus | reverse complement strand
GGGCAGTCTCTCTCCAGCCACACTACCCCGGCGAGACCAGGGAAGCGTTACAGTACCCCCCCCCCCCCCACCCAAGGCGCGCCTCCTGGCGACGCCTCTCGCCGGTGTTGGATCCCCCTCCCTGGGACACCGACCGGTGCCATCGGCAGGGTCCCTCTGACGGCCTGGCAAACCCTCCAGACCCGATGCGGAGGCGGGACCCCTGCGGAGCCTCGGGTGGGGCTCTGGCAGGCGGCCAGAGCCAGTGAAGGAGCTTCGGTGGAGCCCGGGCAGCCGGCCAGGACCAGCGGTGGAGGCAGGACCCCTCCGGCGCTCGGGCACGCGGCCAGAGCCAGCAGCGGGCCAGCTCCCTGACGCAAGGGGGCTCTGGCGGACCTCCTGCGAGCAGCAGCTCCTTGACGCACCGCGGATCTGGCGGACCCCTGGCGTCAGGCAGGCTCCTTGACGCGGAGCGGTCTTGACGAGCCCCTGGTGTGAGGCGGCTCTGACGAACCCTCGGCGGGGAGTGGGCCCCCTACGCGGGCGGCTCCGGCGGACCCCCAGCGTGGCACTGCTTGCCCAAGCAAGGCGGGTCCGGTGGACCCCCGGCGTGGAGCGGGCTCCAAACGCGGGGCGGCTCCGGCGGCCCCCGGCGCGGCACTGCTTGCCGATGCGGGGCGGCTCCGGCGGACCCCCGGCGTGGAGTGGCTCCCTGACGCGGGGCGGCTCCGACGGACCCCCGGCGTGGCACTGCTTGCCAACGCGGGGCGGCTCCGACGGACCCCCAGCGTGGAGTGGCTCCCTCCCTCCCTGGTGGCTCCGGCGGACCCCCAGCGTGGCAAAGCTTGCCAACGCGGGGCGGCTCCGGCACCGAGGCGGGATCAGGATGCGGTCCAGGTGGTGGAGGACCGCCTGGACCGCCCTGGCCAGGCCTCGGGCTCCAGTGGCGGCGGCAGCGGAGGCGGACACCTGGCGTGGAGCGGGCTCCCAACGTGGGGCAGCTCCAGCGGACACCCGGCGCGAGGCGATTCTGGCAGCGCCCCGGCTCGGGGCAGCTCCGATGGACCCCCTCCGTGACGCGGCTTGCCAACGCGGGGCGGCTCCAGCGGACCCCCGGCATGGAGCGGCTGCGGCATGGAAAGCCCCGCGGCGGAAAGTCCCGGCTGGGGCTGCTGAGGCGGGGACGGCCCAGCAGAGGAGGAGGCCGGTTGCTGCTGCTGCAGCATGGAAGGCCCAGCAGAGGAGGAGGAGGAGGCCGGCTGGAGCTGCTGCGGCATGGAAGGCCCAGCAGAGGAGGAGGAGGAGGCCGGCTGGAGCTGCTGTGGCGCAGAAAGCCCAGCAGAGGAGGAGGCCGGCTGGAGCTGCGGCAGCCCAGCGGCGGAAACAGGATGCGGCTGCGGCCCAGCGGCGGAAACCCTGACGCGGGCGGCTCTGGTGGATCCCCGTCGAGCGGTGACTCCCTGACGCGGGGCGGCTCCTGCGGACCCTCGGCGAGCGGCGACTCCCTGACGCGGGGCGGCTCTGGTGGATCCCCGTCGAGCGGCGACTCGCTGATGCAGGGCGGCTCCGGCGGACCCCCGGCGTGGAGCGGGCTCCCAACGCGGGGCGGCTCCAGCGGACCTCCGACGCGGGGCGGCTCTGGCGGACCCCCGGCGCAGCCCCCAACCAACCCGGACCCGTGAGCCCCTGTGGTCTGGTGGGCAGGCTCGCCTTTAACAAAGCCCTGCCCAAACACGGCCCAGAGCAGCTCAACGAGCTCCGGGTAATCGGGAAGCTGCACCCCCTGGTGGTAAAAGGCCGCTTCGGCCCACTGGAGAGCTCGGCCCGAGAAAAACAGCACCGTGTGCCGCCCCCACTAGCCTACCTCGAGCCGTCCAGCCGTGAAGTACCTCTCCGCCTGACAGAGAAATGGCCCGAGGGAGCCCGGAGTGCCGTGGTAACGAGGGGGCGGGGACACACGTGCGCCGCTCCCCGATCCGGACCCGGACAGCGAAAGCGTCGAATCAGCCCTCGCTGGGGAACCGAGAGGAGAAGCGCTGCCTCCCGGCGTGGCCGGCGTTGGAGTGGGGGGGAGGCCACGCAAGTCCGCACCTGGAGGTGTAGCGGAGAGCCCGCCAGCCAACATGCCGCGGATCTCCGCCGCCATCCAGCGGAACCGATCGGTCCCGGCCGCATAACTTGTCCATTGCACTCTGTTGTGGGTGGGTTATTCTGTAACGCAGAGAGGGCGAGGCGAGTGCAGACGAACGAAAGAAATGAAAAGAAACAAACTGCCGGACGAGCAACCACGGCTCAACTTTTAATAGAACTGAAAGTAACTTAAACAGCGAATTCAAAAACAAAACGGCGTGTACAGTCACATATCATAATAACAGAACACCGGACCGTGAAACGTCAACAGAAAACATGAACATGAACAATAACCCACACCCCCTCCCCGGAGTCACCGGTCTTTATGCCCTCACGCCCACACGGCTGACGGCAATCGGCCTGATCGCACGTGAGGGCGTGAGGCACTGGGGATGTGGGCAGTCTCTCTCCGGCCGCACTACCCCGGCGAGACCAGGGAAGCGTTACACTACCAGTAAACAGTAGATACTGTAAAGTGTAAAACATGCGTTCAGTCTGCAGGATATTACAGTACAGTCTGACTTTTGGAAAACATTTTTACTGTAAATGTTATTAGTTCTTACTGGTAGATAGAACTTGTTTTCATCTGTGGACAGGGTGGGGCTTGGCAAATGGAGCAGGCTGTGATTGGTTAGATTCACAGGTGTGAAGACAGGTGTCCGTACGTCGTCCTTCAGGAAGAACTGTCCCGGGAGAGACAGATGATGCACAGTGTGGCCATGTCAACATTGATAAGTAGCACTGGGTCAAACGTCTACCTTCCTGCTGAGAGATAGAGGACCTAAATGAACACCATCACTAGTCCATGAGGACCTGAATGAGGACCACAAATTTAGCCTAAACACCTGCCAATGTAGTACTGTATATTCAGTTACAAATGTACTGTATTTGTGAAGAAAGGAAAATGAAAAATAATGACTTCTCACCATGTTGAAGACAGCCATAACCAGGATGAGGGCGGTGGTTGTCATGGTGAGAACCAATCGCAGCCAGGGTTTGTTGGCGATGGCAACACGTGACGAGGAGGGGAGACAGACGGACCCTTTCCCTCCCTGCTGGGGCAGGCAGACAGATAGACAGACAGTGAGGCTGACAGATAGACAGACAGTAAGATAGACAGCGAGACAGACAGTGAAGCTGACATATAGAGAGACAGTGAGAGACAGCGAGACAGACAGATTGACAGACAGACAGTGAGAGACAGTGAGACAGACAGACAGTGAGCAGCGAGGCTGAAACAAAAAAATATAAATAATAATAAATACGTCCTACCTAATTTCTGTCCTTATTACGTTCTTAGAATATTGGAACTTTGTTGATATTTATACTTCTAGCAATGTGTTTCTGGTATACAGTATTGGATCTGTATGTTTAAAATACATAGCTGTGATGACATGCTTCTGCCATTACTCTAACTCACAGAATGTGTACGACAACTGGTGTACGGGCTCTTTTACTGCAATAAGTCACTTTGAATATGATTGTCTGATAAATGCTGTGAATGTAAAATGCAAATGACAGGCAGACAGGCATGCAGACAGACAGACAGGCAGTGTCTGTCAGACAACTCACTGACAGATGGGAATTTCATCCTAAGCAAATCTATTTCCACAAATCTGTTTTTAGATTTAACAAAAGCTCAAGGAGAATCCCTTCAGGTCACATAGCATTTGGTAAATATGAAATTATATAAATGAAAAGGAAAAAAGGAGTTCATTTTATCAGGTAAAAAGCAGCTAAAACAGCAGACTGTGACAAATGGGGAGCCGCCGTGTTCATTAACTAATCATAGAAAAAGCCCCAAGGTCAGACAGATTAATATATTTTTCCTATTAATTTTCCTATTCATATCTTGCTGGCCTGGCCTTGAAAACCTAAACCATGGACCCTTTTCACTGAATCACCTTACTTTATTTCAATTTTATTGTTTAAATATACAGTATTGATAAATACGGAAAATCCTTGGCCAAATATGTGATTTGAAAAGCATGGGCATTAATAAACTCATTTTTAGACACTGGCCTATTGTTGCTTTGGATAACCCCTATTATAGTAATGGTATTCCTTTCTTATTGGCCTTAATCAGTGATAAATAGCAAAATGTTTGAATCGTTCTCCATGTCTGATATTAGAGTGACTGTCAGTCTGCTGGGTTTCTGCGTTACAGAAGGTCATACTGTAAGTGTGGTTTTGCTTCATATTCCTCTTACTTGATACTTTACCTGATACGGTAAGGAATTAGGAGAGATTATATAGAAAAGCACATACTGTACACAGACAAGTTATAGTGAATTAATACAGTATGAAATTAATCTTTTATAAAAATCTCTCTCTCATACTGGCCATATAGGGATTTCTGGGTCAGGACATATCCAAGATCATTGGGGACCCCCATTAATTTTGCGTGACCCACTTCTCTCAGAATAACGGCCATGAGCGCTTCATGAAATAGAGAGAGAAGAGAGAGCGAAAGAAAGAGGGAGAGAGGGGGGCCAGAAACCTCTCATCCATCACCTGTAAACAACGGGTGAGGTGGATTTGCCCCAGCTCCAGAACAAAACAATAGATGTGGGTGGATTAGTGTCCAGTTTGTGAGAGAATAGGCTTCAATCTAGTCCAATACAATGGCCTCCATCGATGGCCCCTCCAGTGTGTATGTGGCTGTGTGGTCGAGCCTGTTACGCTTCACCCTGAAGTGCTGATAAGTGTGTATTGTTGTCCTGCACACATTCTGTTACTTCTGAATTCAAGTGTTTGTTTTATGGGGCTGTAGCAAACACACTGTATTAACATTTGTGCTTGTGTTTACTGTCTCACTTGCTTACCTGTGTGTGTGTGTGTGTGTGTGTGTGTGATGTTGTGAGCTCACCAGAATGTGGCCAGCGAAGCATACCAGCAGGATGAATGCCAAAATCAGGAAGGCCATGCCAAAGGAGATCCCTAACACAGCAGTTCTGTAACACACATTTAATAATAACACACATTGCATTATGTGTGTGATAACAGAAATGGCAGAATGCTATATGAGATTTACAGACAGAGATGAATTAGTAAATCAGTTGGCTGTTGTCTCGGGTGGAGGATTAAGCTTTTAGAATCTCTGAGCATTAAATTAGCATGGCTGTGGTTTCCTATTCCCACCATTAAAGAAATGGAGCATTTTGGTTCACTTGAGCTGTAATCGCTAAGAGACAATCTTTTTATCTCTCTCTCTCTCCTCCGCCCCACCCCAGTCAGGAGGCAGGAAGGTATTTACTGCTAAGGTAATGTTAGGTAGACAGACAGGTAGACAGACAGGTAATACATGATATTGTACCAACTCACTTGGGCAGTACCAGAACCTGCACTATGAAGATCCCGCAGAATATGAGACAGGCGCAGGTGACATAGTATTTGAAGGCAGGGAGCGTTGTGGATCTGTACTGTAGGAGAAGATCAGAGCTTCAACTGTAGCCAGCATTCTGTTTTAGAGCATTTAGTGCAACTGAAATAACAGCGTGCTTTGTCTCTGTTCCACCTTGCCTGTCTAACAATGACACCGTCACTTTACTTAATTTCTCTTCCACAAACACTAGCCTTGAAGGTTGTTCGCATTAATAGTATACAGTGTATACTATATGTATATAATGTACAAAAATACTTCTCTTCTTATAAAAACACTTCCGCACAATACTAAAAATACTTTCTCTTCTTATGAACACACTTTCGCACAATAATAAAAAAATGTTCTCTTCTTATAAAAACAATTCCGCACAAAAAAAAAAAGTAAAATAAAAGTCTTGTAAACATGCCTCAGCTATACTTAACACCTAACATGCACTGTGTTAGCCTACCTCTTTCTCCAGCGCCTTGTTATGAAAGAATAATGAGATTCGCTGGATGCCCTCAGATTTGAGCCACTGCCTGGAGAGTGAGAGATTTAGAGTACAGAAGTATAGGTAGTCCAACCTAGCCTGGCATGGTTACTGGTACTGGTTATTTAATAGAAAAATATTTTAAGCTATAATAGATACTGTAGATAGACTTACTTGTAATCTATATAGTGGTATAATATAACAAGTCAGGTGCTAATACAAACAGTAACAATTAAAAATACAAGATAAAACTACACAGAACACAATAAAATATGAAATACACAATAAAGGTCAAATTAAGGACTTGTAGTACAGTCTAGGAGCAACAAATAAACCAAACCCCTTGAACAGAGATGCATAAATTGGCGAACATGGCAGTGGCTAACATTTATGGCGGACGTTTGCTTTGAACTTGAATTTTGAACGTTTTGTGTTTAAACATTCCAAACATATGACTAAAACTGTTACCAGTCGTCCAGCGTAAGTGTGTGTTCGCAGAGAACTACCTCCTCAAACCGCTTGCTTGTCTTCGCAAACGTTCGGGGAAAACTCAAAGCAAACGGAAAACTGTTTTAATATGTTCGTGAACGTTCGGAAAAGGTTGCTATGTTCACCTCTGGTGTTTCTGCCTTTTATAATAGTCAACAGAAATGGCACACCATATAACTTATATGGAATGATCTGCCTGTACTTATATGATATAAGTACAGGCAGAACATTCCAAAGTGCTCCTGCCTTGAAAGTTTGATCCCCATGGGTCTTTAGGCAAGTGCATGGGACAAACAGATAGATAGACAGACAGACAGGCAGGCAGGCAGGCAGACATTTATAGACATATTATTGGAAATAGGTACAGACTTCTGGGAGTTGATGCCATCGATGGTTCGGATCATCCTCTCATTGAGTTCCTCTTCGAATCTCCTCCGCTGAGATTTAGACCTGAGAAGCCAGGCACATCTTAGCGCAGAACCAAGAGCTCTGTGAAATGTGAATAGACGTTACAGCTGTCAGACTCACCTCTCCTGTCTCTGGTACTGGTACTGTCCCATGGGAACGTCCTGCAACAAAAACAATCTTACTGCTGGTGTATCATGGGTTTGCCAAAGTGTGTGTGCCCATGTATCGGTGTGTGTGTGTGTGTGTGTGTGTGCACACGCAACAGAGAGAGAGAGAGAGAAAAAGAGATGGAGAGCAGAATATTAAAAATATACTGGATCTGTGCAAGTGTTTACGCTTGAATAACTGTGTGTGTGTGTGTGTGTGTGTGTGTGTGTGTGTGTATGTGTTGTATGTGTTGTATGTAAAGGCATATATTTGAGCTTGTTATGTGCGATTGTGTGTGTATGCACTGTATAAGCATTCAATGCGTGTGCACGTGTGCGTGCGTGCATGCATGTGTGTGTGCGTGCAGCCTCACGGTGGTGTTGATCTTGCCATTCTCCGTGCTCATGATGTCGCGATGGTGCAGGTTGGCGAAGGGCTTGGCGGCTCCCCAGGACTCCAGGTAGCGCGTCATGCGCACCGACGCCCGCATTTTGCCCCCGTCCAGGGAGGGCCGAGAGCGCACGCCCAGGTGAGGGCTGTGCCTCTCGCTCTGGGGAGCCAGTCAGAGAGCCAATCAAATCATCACATCAAACATTAATACAGCAACGCTCCCTCTGTGTGTGTTCCGAGCACCTCAGTCTGTTCTTTGTGCCTCGTGGTGCGTGTGTGTGTTGGCGTGCATGTTAGTGCATGTGTGTGTGGTTGAGATGCTGGTACACTAATGCTGGTACAAGCTAGACTCTACTCGCTTAAGGGAGCGTTTCCATTGCATAGCATCAGCTCCACTCGACACTACTCGCCACGGGTCTTTTTACATTGCAGATACTACCCACTCAGTTGTACCTGGTCGCCATAGCGACGGCACTGTTCGAACCACGCAGTAGATCGGTACCGGTAGATATTAATACTATTATTTTTCAACATGTCTCTACGTTGTTGGAATATCCTTCGGTAGCCGTGTGCAGCCAGACATCTTGGTCAACCTTCACTTTGTATGTGAATTGCCCTGTGCAGCGCTCAGTAGATAACACTGATTATGCCAACAATCTGCACTTCCTCAATGGATCTCGCCGTGGTTTTGCGTTTAGCCATTTAATAATAGGTAAATAAAAAGTTGCGGCTGCTTCGGTAGTTACCTTATGTATGCCCGTGTTGCGCAATGACAAAGTGACGATTTCATCCTATCAGTCATCTGCATTGTTGTCACATCACATGCTAAGCACAAAGCAGGTACTACAAAAAGTACCTGGTAACAGGCACTATCCCAACTATTGCCCAATGGAATGCAGTGGAAAAGCTCCCAAAGCGAGTAGAGTTGAGGCAAGGTGAGCTGAGTTGAGCTGGTACGAGCGATAGAAAAGCACTATTAGTGTGACATCTACTGGCAGAAAGTCATAGAGAGTCACTTAAACAATTTTTCTCGCCTAACTTTTATTTCCGGACCAATTTTCTGAACGATGGCACTTGTAGTCCCTCTCAATGTGACCTTCTGTTTGATCGTGACTGACAAGCACAGAAAACTGACTGTCCACTCAACCCTCAACAGTGAAAACAGTTCTATTATGTCTCTACTGGATATAACCTGGACAGATAAGAGGATTTCGAAAAGCGTGAAGTATCCACTGTAAAGGAACAATGACCAAACCCTACTTCAGTTATTTTCAGAAAAATGGCCAATTCAGAAGTAAGTAATATTTTCCTAGGTGCAAACATAACTATTACTGTGTGTACAACAAATATAACATCAATCATGCATATCCTGTAATCAAAACAACAATACAATACAATTAAAAAAAAAACAGTTTGAGATAACACAGTAAGGTTTATGCTTATTTATGGAAGCCTTCAATTGCTTAGGACACATCCTCAGGTGGGACAAATCTCATGTGACATCTGTCAAATGTATTACATTTGTACAATGTGCTAGTTCTTATTTACTAACTTACTCTTATTTACTTCTAAGGTGATACGTTTTCTTCAATTCTTCTTTCCTTATCAACACCTATTGCGTGTTAACCGACCTGGAGGGTTGGATTCCTCCCTCTGTGGTCCCTTCCATTTTTTCCGCCTATGCGGTTTTAATGCACGTTTTTCTTTGCCCGGGGGGAGCAGCAGGTTAAGGGTGTGTTGTTTTGTTTCCATGTGAAATATAGGCTGTACAGCCCTTTGAGACGGTAATGTGATTAAGGGCTTTATAAATAAACTTGACAGTTATTTTACCTTTCATTTAAAATGTGTTGCCATCTGCATTCTGTAAGGATTGATAGTCTCTTTCCCACTTCCTAAGCAATGTTCTCACACTACACTGCAGTTTATGTTTATGCAATGATGATAGCGATGACGATGGTGGCGGTATCTAACCTTTGGGTTGATAACAAGGTATGTGACCACTCCATGTTCTTTCAGATAGGGATCTCTGGTCTGACCATCACCTGGTTCAACCTGATAGGAGCCCTTCAAGTGTTCTAGTGTCACTGAGGAGATATGGACCCTTCTGGAGAAGAGAAGAGAAGAGAAGAGAAGACAACATTTGGAGAACAGGAGCAGAAAATATATGAATCTGTATATATACACTGTATATAATGCTGCTGACTATGCTTTCTCTAGAAATCAGTTGGTTTCATCTGTCCCATACATCTAGGCTTATTTGTGATGTACTTTTGTGATTTTGAGACTATTGTGCTTAATGATATATAATGTTGGTCGAGACTCAGGCAGGAGTGTTTTAAAACTAGCGTACAGTTGGACACTTCTGGTAGAGAGCCAAGAAAGCCTCACTCCTACTGTTGTCTGTGCAGGCAGCTGTGGTATCTAAGCCTATATGAACTATTGAATACAATACTGTACAACTTTCCATTTGGTTCATTCTTACCCTGGCACGCCCCCTGCCTCCATATGATTGGCCAAAGTGACATCATGTGACCAGACGTCATACTGCCATTTCTGAAGCCCGATCACGCCGCACAGGACGTTCCCAGAATGCACTCCGACGCGCATGTTGATGTCCACGCCGGTGGCATCACGCACTTTCCTACCGCAACCACAAAGATAGCATTTGATACAGTGTGTGGGAGAGCCAACAACAACCTGTGGGCCATTTGGACCAAGAGTTGAAACAAGCTTCTGTTTAATGGGTGCGTGTACGTGTGTGCGTGTGCACATACTTGATAGCTTCACACATATCCAGGCCCATCTTGACACAGTTCCTGGCATGCTGAGGGATAGACACAGGAAGCCCAGAAACACAATAGTAACAATCACCCAGGATCTTGATACGCATACACTCGTTCTCCTGGGGGGGGTGGGCGGGGGGAGAGAGGGGAGAGAGAGAGGAGAGAGAGAGAGGAATGGAGGGAAGAGACAAAAAGGGTGAAAAGGTAAAACACTTTCACCTCCAAGCCTTTGCACTCATTGCGTGCACGCACACACGCACGTACACACACAGCCCACACGCTATGCTCCATCACCTGCATACCCGTGGGAGCATAGCTAACCATTACACCACAGTGTGTGTGCGTGTGTGTGTGTGTATGTGTGTGTGTGTGTTTCACCTGTCAGGGTGAGAGGAGAATAATGTAACAGAACAGCCCACCCCCCCACCAGCCACTCTCTCTCACACACATACACACCCCGCAGGTATCAAAACACTCCACTGAGAAAGAGAATGAATGTACAGTATGTGTGTGTGCATGCGTGAGAGAGAGCGAGAGTGTGTGGGTGTGTGCACATGCCTGGGGCTGTGTGAATGCATCCTATGAGTACCGTACTGTATGTGGGCATGTACCTGTGTGTGTGTGTGTGTGCGCGCATCTGTGAATCCAAGAGCACAACGGAAATGTCACGAGAGAGAGAGAGAGAGACCATGACTCTGTGTTACCTTGGCTATCTGGTCAAACTTGCCAAAGAGTTCATTCAGCATGTGGACCAGCTCACCAGGGGAACAGTCACTGGCCAGCCTGGTGAAGCCCACAATGTCTGCATACAGGATGCTGCACACATAAATCACATGATGTGCATATACCATCTATAAACATACAGATGCCCAACTAATTAGAGCCCACTGCAGCATCTTCTCAGATTTTTACTGTTCATACACTTTTATTTCGCACCTACATGTAATATATACATGTATATTTGTTTTTCATGTCACCCCACTATACCCACTGCAACACTGTCTCCCTTAATATTTGATTTATATTGTGATTTACTTGAAAACTGCTGCCTATTGTGGCCAGGATGCTCTTGAAAAATAGATTGTTACCGTAATCTCAACAGCCTTTACTGGTTAAAGATTTCTTCTTCTTCTTCATATTATTAAAAAAATGTTTTATAATTGTATTATTATTATTATTATATAGAGATGGCACCAATACGATATTGAGATCAGAAATCGGTCCAATACTAAATAGCTGGATCGGTATCGTGACAATTGGACAGTTGTAACCGATCCATGGGGCTGATTCAATTAAATTAATTTACACACGTCTACTGTCAAGAATCAGCCATGTCTAACCTCAACACGTTCTCATTCCCAACTCGTCAAAAATTGCAGCTTGGTCAATGGCCTTTCTCTGGCTCTTTTTCGGTCATTTAATGTCACGGCAAGACTACGGAGTTACCACCGGTTTATTTTTAGCTATATGGGCATGCAATTTCAAAAATGTACAAAAATAAACCGGTGGTAACTTGGTAGTCTTGCCATAACATTCAATGACGAAGTCTTCATCCTGAGAATGAGAACGTGTTGCTAACCTACACAGGCCACACCATCAGCAGCAGGTTTCTAAAATGCATCTAAGTCCTAAAATAGAGATTGACTGTCATTTACTTTGCAACTTCACTTTCAATTTAATTTAACACTGGAATCGGATCGGTAATCTGTATCGGCCGATACCCAAGTGCCGGTATCTGTATCAGTATCGGGACTGAAAAACCTGGATCGTGCCATCCCTATTATTATATAGGCTCCTCCAATATGATCAGATACTGTCCTTCAGGTATAGAACAGAAACGAAGGACAGCGTGACCTCAGCAACACACAACACAAGAGGTCTCTTGAAGCCAATCAGCAGCCAATATCAGCACAGTGGAGCCACACATTAGCGAAGAGGAGAGTGGTATCTGTCCCCGAGTGTCCTCTCAGACATTATTAGAAGTCCTGGCAGACTACACGCACAGTGGCACAGGAGTATGATCACGAGCGCACACGCATAAACACACGCACAGCCGGTGCTGAGACCTACTTTCCAAATAAAGCTCCAACATGATGAACAAATAAACAAATAAATAAAAACATCCCGTGAAGAGGCTCTTGTGAGTCAGGAAGTGCCCACTCTGGTGCGACGTCTCCACTACATCATATAATATATACCTGACTGCACTGGGACATGCATATGGAGGGAATTACTACACTTCATTTAGTGAAATGGCCCAGGACACTGCAAGAGGGTTAACTCTAGAATAAATTTGGTTGCAGAGGATGTAGAAGGATACGCAGGACAGAAGATAGGTGGGTAGGGAGAGAGAGGAGAGGAAAGGAGAGAAGAGAGGAGAGGAGAAAAATGGCGCAGAGGAGAGCAGGACCAACCTGACGTTGGTGTGTCGTTGTACATAGAGGTTGTGAAAGTTGTTGGTGTTCTCGGCACGGCCAAAATTTGGTCCCTGCAACCTCTGAATGATCTCAGCCTTCATGACTCGGGCTATATGGGCTGGTAGCAGAGACAACAGCAAGCGTTCCTGTAGATATTCAGTGCAAGAAAACATTGTTATAATACTGTGGCATGTTTGAGTCAAGATTTGAATGCTTTAATCAAATGTTCATGTTACAGCACATAACAACCCAGCAAATTTGCACCCAGATATTTTGAAAATACAACCAGCAGAATACAGTTTTGCATTCAATCGCCAAAAGGAACAAAACACTATTTGGAAAGGGTAGATATTTGTAATGCTGTGACGTTTTACGACAATAGGTGACATAACACATTGTTTCACACACAAATATATTGTATACAGCTACAAGTGTAGGCCTAAAATGAGCCCACTACCTTTTAGATATACATATAACAAATTCCCGCCTGGGCTGCATGAAAAGCACTCGGCTTCTAGAAAGGGCTAAACGCTGCCTAACCCAGAAAATGCTGAAACCATTACAGCAGCCCCCACTGCTGCTGAGAGTGGATTTAGCGGGCATACAGGGCGGAGGGATGTTAGTTCACTGGGAACCGTATGTCCAATACAGCAAAGCAGTGGCGTATGTCTAGTGTGTTTAGTAATGGAGTAAATTTTGTCAATACAAGTCCCACATTTATTCGTGTAGCAGCGTGTGCCAGCGTGTCTCAGGTTGTTGTCTTCAGACGGTGCAAGGTGTTCAGTTTGTGTTTCTGTGTCACCTTCTGAGTGTGTCAATATGTAAGTTCACGTGCGTGTTCGTCTGCCTGTGTGTGGGTGTGTGTGTGTGTGTGTGTGTGTGAGAGAGCGAGTGCTGTCCAGGGGGTGTGTGACTCACAAATTGTCTCACAGCAGCATCACAGCAGAGATGGTCATTATAGTGTCACACACTGAGCACTCGTTTACTAAAACACTGCAGCAAATTAGTCACAATGGGACAGGAAGGGGGTCCAGAGGATTAGCTAAAAATAGAATCACTACCCCTCCATTCATATCTGCGCGCGCGCGCGCGCACACACACACACAAACACACAGAGTGAAAAGTGGTGTGGACGTAAGGGCTCCAATGTTTCAATATAGCCTATTGGGGGATCGGCATGAGGTCAGAGTATAATTACAGTAAGATAAAAATTGCAGAACAGCGCATCATAAAGGACAATGGCTACAGAGTCTTCTCGTTGTTCTGCAAATAAACCTGTCTAAAAGCATCCTCATTTGGTTAATATCCAATAGCCAAATTCAAACTCAAATCAAAACAAAAACACCTCTCCCTTCATAGGGTGCTCCTTCAGAAGCTTCGCCCCAGAAAGTACAGATAAGATAGCAGATATTTGGTGAATATGACAAAATGTGTTTTAGCTTAAAATCACTATACCTTTAAAAAAGCAGTAACAAGCCTAGGAAATACCATTAGACAACATATAGCAACCAGAAAACCTATTAAAGATATTAAAAATGTGCTGCTGATGTTGAGGACATAATAACTATCTCCAGCGCTTTAAAGATACTGAACAACTTGTATTTTCAATATTGGGAGACCCATAGCAACAGGAAGATGAAAGTAAGGCTGGATGACCTAAAGTAAAAATCATGAATAATTAAACATATGATTAATGAACAATTATTCTTTTCAAGTCAAGTCAAGTCAATTTTATTTATATAGCCCTTAATCACATTGCAGTCTCAAAGGGCTTTACAACCTACAT
>JAODUH010091098.1:14600-38061 GCA_027564835.1 Typhlichthys subterraneus | reverse complement strand
TTGTCACATGAAAAGATATGCTCACATATTTGCAAATATGTGAGGGGTGTACTCACTTTTGTGAGATACTGTATATTTATATGCTCTATTCCCATGCAACAACATTTTCATAATAAAATGTAACGGTTCACTTTATCTATGTATGTTTTTACGCCGCAGTAAATAAAGTAACATTCTGCAGAGCTCGTCGTTGTAGTCTTCACACAGTGCTTAATCAGTGATTAGTGTCAGGAAAAAAAACCCAGCCAGGTAGGTGTTAATGTATAATTAGATACAATTATGACATGTTCTTTAACTCGCGGTTCTTTATTATGTATTATTTCTACTATATTAAGTCAGAATAAAATGGGCTATGGCAATCCTGTACTTGCCATGCCTTTTTATTTTATTTGTAATTGGAGTTATTTCAATGCTTATCACTTTCCAGGTGCTACCCAAAGTGTGGTCTACCAGAATGAAGAGGGCAAGTGGGTGACAGACCTTGCCTATTATTCCTCCTTTGAGAAAGAGGTGGATGGGAATGTCCCAGAGGATGCTGGCCAGTTTCAGACTGAAGACTTTGTCCCTGCCTGTATGTACAGTAGCAAGTGTCCACTGTAGTTGTAGGCACGTTGTTCTTTAGTTTGATTTAATTGTCCTTTAGGGCCAATTAGTCAAACTGTCAACATCGTCTCACGCAGGTAATGCTATTGAAAAGATCATTGAAGACCAAGTGGAGTTTGAGAAGGAGCACCAATTCATGCAGGTGTGTTAGCTATTTTTGAGCCACCTTGAGGTTTTATTTTGAAATGTCAATCTTGATCTGGCTGTTGATGTGTCTACTGCTGACCTCCACTAGGAGGAGCAGATTGAAGCGGCCACTGTCAGTCCGGCTATGGCTGACTCTTGGAAGCTTCCGACCAGCAGCCACATCCTGATGAGGGCCTCCCAGGTCTCCTCAGAGTTTGAGCGGGCCAACCAGAGCTACCTGCGCCTCTCATTAGGAGAGTTCTTTGGCCAGCGCTCTGAAGCCCTGGGCTGCCTGGGGAACGATGACATGGATTGGGTTAAAAGGGTGCGTGCATCTGCGGCTTGATTCAGAATGGCTGTGTTTTCTAGTAAGGAAAGGGATAACTTTGTGTCTAGATGCCAATGGCTGATTTTAGATAAATGTACTGAGGAGTGGGGTGAAGAGAACTCACAAAGCAGTCACGGTGTCCTAGTCTGCAGAGGAAAATACTACACTTTGGAACAGGGAGTTTAATTTTAATTGTGTTGATTGTTTGATTCACCGAAGCTGTGTTCTTCTGGAAGCTGACCAAAACACACCTTGTCAGGCAGCTGCCATCTGGTTCTTTGGTACACGTCCATGTTCTATTAGCATTACCCATAGCTGGGTGTCTGACTGTGTGAGCAACTTTGAGAGTTTGTTTCTATATAATTGGGTTGCATTTTACATTAACTTGTGCATTGAACATACTTCACCAGCCCTCCTTTGGCTACGTAATCACCTCTCCAGAGAAGAGGGAACCATTTGCTTTGATCCGTCCCTCAGACTTTTCCTCCCGGGACACCTCTGTTCACAACACCGTTGAGCTGGACAAAACACTCACGCAAGGTTTGTGTACGAAGTTGAGACGGGCATTGCAAGATTTGTTTTCCACACATTACATGGTTTGAACGTGCAGGTATATTGCTAGGAGTTTGTTTTCATGTGGTGTTTGTGTTACTAATTTCTCTGCAGACGAGCTTGACAAAACTCTTGACGCTCCAGTTGTTAGGATGTCGCCCAAGGGTGATGCTGATCCAGAACCTTGTGAAAAGGAGGTAAAACCAATGGTCTCACTGACCGCAGCAAACACCACACAGCAATATTATTTTTGTTATTGTAATGAGTATTTATTTTTATGGGGGCTTGTCTAAACGTGTGCTTTTTCTTTTAGGACGAGTTAAACCCCGGTGACCCTCTTCAGTCATCTGATGGCCCTGGTTCAGCTAGCCACAGCACTGACTCCCCACACAACACTACTAATCTGATGCTTAGCATCAGCACCATTGCGTCAGCCATCGCAGATGCCTCCATCAGTTCTGATCCATCCCAGCTGGCTGCCATGATCATGGAGCTGTCCAAACAAAGCAGGGCCAAGAATCGATCTGATGCGGCCAAACCCATGGGAGCGGCAGCCAGCGCAACAGATGAGCAGACTACAATTCAGCATGTAAATGACTGAAACCTCAGAAATTATATTTCATATTCAATCAGTGGGTGCAGTTTGTGCTGCTGTACATATTCTGCATTGCTGTTTCTTGCAGTAAATGAATTCTGCTGAAGAGTGCAAATTTTTTTTTTTTTTTTTTTTGCCTTCAACATAATTTGCATGTTTCTTACCTCCCCTCCACCTCAGAGTGACTCTGAGGTGGACCACAGCGCTCTGCTCAACACGCTACAGAGAAGCGTCTGCGCCGGAGAGCTGAGTGCCTTCGACATAGAGAAATATCTGAGGAAGGTGGATGCGTCTGGCGCCAGCGACGCCTCCATCGCACACATGACCCTTGACCTCACCAGCCTCCTGGTTGACAACCTCAGGAATTCTCCGCGTGGATTTCCTGCCGAAGCGAGAAGCGTCCCCGCACAGCCGGTGGAAGTTGGAACGCAGCAGAGAGTCAAAGCTGAAGACCAACGGCAAAGAGAAGAGGCTGTGGAGAGCTCTGCAGCAGAGTCTCTGTTCCGCTCGAATTCGGTGTCTTCTGTTAATAAAGGCGACCCATCAAGAAGAAGCTCCATTCCCCGTCCGAACGCAAGCGGGAACCTGATGCTGGCGCCCGGCTCGAGGAGAAGGTCCGTGGGGTCAGGGCAGCCTTCCACAGTCAAACCAGCGGTGAGCAGCAATATCTCCTCGCACGCTTCCCAGAAGAGTGAGCACAGTTCTGCTGCTGCCCCCTCGCCCAGTGGACCGGCAAAGTCTTCGGTGCTGAAGAAGGGACGATCGGGCTTGCCTTGCCTCAGGGGCCCCTCTCCTCCCAGCCAGAGGTTGAGGAGTACAGGCCGGCAGCACGACGACACCCCGGAGAAGAGAGCTGCACCCAGGAGCCCTGTAGCAGCGCTGCAGCCACACTGCTTCACAGGGAAGCATGTTGGCTTCACCTGTCAGAGCCCCCAGCCCCTTGCACATCGCACATTTGGTGAGTGTCAAGTGTTTGCCTAATGCTATTATGTATTGTTAACTAGGCCAATGCATAATTCAACATTGATTAGACATGACTCTACAACATTTGGGGTGAAGTCAAATTGCATCTTTTTCTAAAAAAAAAATGTATAAGCGGTAAATAATTTCTGCTAAATGTGAGCTGTCTAGAACAATATTTGCGTGTCTGTCTGTGCCTCACATTGATTGGCTCAGGCACACACGGCTTCACTTGTTTTGATGGAAATACTAGAATTTAGATGCATGCGAGCTTATGTCAAGATCAAGATACAATTTTTTAGCGTTTTTATATTTAGTTTTTCCTGGTTCCACTACTACTATGCTGATAACATTGGGCCATCACCTGTTGAGGCTATACATTTCGTGTCATGAGAATGTGTCTTAAATTCAGCTTACATTTTTAGCCGCTTGACCTCATTTACATGAGCTTTGTGCCTCTGCTCCTCAGAAGTATTCAAGAGCTCCTCTGAGCCCCCTGCGTGTGACGCGGAGGAGACTCGGTGTACCTTCAGACCGTCTACCTCTCCCCTCACCCACTCCTCACCCAGTCAGACCTCCTTCCCCAGCACTGCGGCTGACAGGTACGTTTGCACCGTCTCTTAATGAACCATGCATGTTCCCCTAATGGGAACAAGAAGTCCAGCTCTCGGCGACTTGTGCTGTCAAGTAGCCTAATTCTAGAGTACACACGACCATGGTTCCTCTGAAGTACGTCATCTTTCAGTGTCAGTGGTGGTTTCTGAATCTCCAGTGGATAATGAAGGGGGAAAAAAGACACTTATTTTATTACAAATCGATAGAGCCTATTATAGGTAACTGCCGATGTCGGCAGCATGAGCTGCAGTTTGTTCCTTTATGTATTCCATCTCGTGCTGTGTGTCTGTGTGTGTGTAGCACGGTGTCCTCTCCTTCGTCCAGTGGAGGCCTGGAGGACAGACGCCCTGGCTGTGAGCTCTCCCCTCAGTCTACCTGCTCCAGCCCGAGCCTCAGCAGGCTCACGTACATCTCCTTCAATGACAGCACCGTCATCCCCACGCCTCAGAAGCAGAAGGTACTAGACATATTAGCGGCTTACGCTAACCGTGAGCGACGGCTCTCTGTATAACTTGATGTCGGCTTCCACCCTCTTCTGCATTCAGAACGACCTGACCATGGCGCTGAGTACCACCATCATCCGAGCAAGCCCCACCCCTCCAGTGGAGGCCGACGCCCAGTCCAATTTCGACCACCTCGGCCCGTCCAAGCCCCTGGACCGGCTGCACCAGTCCAAAAGCCTGGACCCCCTCCCCCACCCTCCTCCTCCTCAATGTAAAAGCCCTGAGCGGAGCTGCTCCTCTCTCAGCTGCACGCGGAGCCAGAGCGAGCGCGCTTACCACCTGTGCGGAGGCGGCCTGCCCCCGGGGCAGGCGTGCGTGCAGCACCTCTCCAAAGTGGACTCTGGCTACTCCAGTAACCTGAACGTCCAGCAGCAGTACGCTGGCAACGCGGCCCCGCACAACTCCCAGCAGTGGGGGACCTGTGGCTCGGGCCCAGCCCCCGGAGCCCTGGCCATGCCTCCTCCTTACTCCTCAGAGGAGATGCGCTACGTGCCCATCTCCAGCTTCAAGCCCCAGGCGGACGGCGGTCTGCTCTCCGGTCACTCGCTGTTCACGGCCCAGATGGCACAGGCTCGCCAGTACTTGGGCTCCGATGCAGTCTTCCACCCCGGGCCGTACCACACCGGAGCAGCAAGCAATTTCTACACAGTCTCTGCACCAGGCACGCGCGCAGTCTGTGCCTTTTTTCCAACAGTCTGCATGTTGTATACATTCTGTTGGCATAAGTCATGGTTGCCCTTGTGATGATTGAAACCTTTTATTTGGTCTGTAGCTCTGTCCGGCGGGGAGCAGTCAGTGAGGCGCCTTCACGCATCGACAGACGCCCCGGGGGTGTTGGGTCCTGCTGGGTTTCACCCGCTTCACAGACCCCATCAGAGTCCCATTGACCTGGCCATGATGGGCATGGGGAAGCCCTATGGTGGCGTGGAGCCCTGGGTGCCTTCTGGTCTGGATGAGATTAGAGGTACCTTCTTTTACACTCTTTTGTCTCTATGTAGTGCACTCTCTGTCTGCTGTTACAGTTGCGGGTTGAAGGCCTCCTTCAGTGAGGGAGCTTTGTTCTAACCCATTTCCCCAGGCCAAGTGGTGGTGCCGGAGGAGCTGCGGTTCCCTCATGCCTGCTGCGTGGGCATCGCTTCCCAGACCTCTCTGAGCCTTTTCAACCCCTCTGAGAGATGGCAGCAGGTCTCCATCACAGTCTCTAGCCTGGCTATCGACGGGGAGAAGGTGAGATTTTTTTTTTTTTTTTGCTTGCCTTCAAAATGCCCTCCAATTACAACAAACCAGTTATCCTAGTGTTAATTTGTCATTTGTCCTGTGTTAGCCGTGGCCATGTTCTTCACAATGGGTTGTGTATAGAGGTGTGAGCCAGGCCTTTCTTACTCCAATCCCTGCAGGTGGACAGCCTGCCGTACCAGTGGCTGATGGTGAAAACCAAGACCATCATTGGCCCTAGGAGCACAGAGGAGCAGAAGGTGTTGCTCATCCCGCCCAAGGCGGGCATCTACCAGTGTGTTCTCAGCGTCTCCTCCTGGCCTGCCTCCTCTGGCCCAGACCTGGCTGCCAGGGCAGAGGTCTTTGCTAAGAGGGTGCTGCTGGTGGCCATGGCAGAGAACCCTGCCATAGAAGTGAGAGGCCTGGTGGCTATTAGATGTCAAGATGCAGTGAGGCAAATGAGAGATGTGTGTTAAAATGTTATTAAAATGCATGTATTGCTTAAAGGTTATTTGCCTGCCTTTTTGGGTACATGTAAGTCGCTGAGGATAAAAGCCTCTGCCAAATGCTATAAATGTTTCCATTTCTTTTTCACTCTACATATTCTGATAGTCAAACACTCTTAATGGAGTGCTTTGAGCTAACTTGCACTCCTTCAGGTTGATGTAGGCAAATCTGGCTGTCTGGACTTTGGAGACCTGTCTGGTGGCAGTGCCAAATCCCTTGCTCTCAAACTCCTCAACAGGACACATGCCACAGTGCCCATCCGCCTAGTCATCAGTGCTGTGAGTACAGTGTTTGTGCCGTTGCATTCCCCCCTCCCCCCCCAACAGTATTCCACAATGCTCTTGATGTATTTAGGTTGGCTCTGAACATTTGAGTCAACGCAGAATTATTTTGCCTATGGTTAATGCTTGTTCGCACATGCGATTTCTACAGAACGCCACAGCCTGGCGATGTTTCACTTTCTCCAAGACCCCTGTTGCTATGACAGCAGAAGGAGCGCTCCAAGTGGGTCACGTGACCCAGTTGTCCTCTCCATCAGTGATGAACCACATTATGCATGCAAGCTATGGAGAGGTGAGCGCTGCAAACACTACTATTGCCACAGTTTCCATCTCACAGGCCACATGCTGTGATGTCTTTGATAAAGGTCCCTTGACAACTTTCGTTTTAGAAAAATGTCTTTTGTTAGGTTTATATGAAACCACTCAAGTTGAATAAATACCAATTTTGTGACACATTGGTCATTGGGCAAGAAAACCTTTTTGTATTTAGCCACATGGAGGTGAGTGAGCTACATAACAGTGCCCTTTAGGCTTGATGAGAGTTTTTAAGAGAGGCATTTGAGCAGGACACTTTTCTTGTTTCACCCAGGGTATGTTGATTATATCTGCAGTGGGGAATGCTAAGCACAGTTTGTCTGTTCAGTTGTTTGCATCCGATCATACTGCATTGATGATTTTTACTTCATGTATTGTTCTAGAATCCAGAGAGCTTCATGGTTTGGGTTCTCTTCAGGGCCCCTCAGAAGTACACTGCTTCTTCAGGTACCATTCTTCAACATTTACTATCAACAAAAACCCCTACAAATGTCCAAACATCAGGAATCTAAAGCAGCAGACTACTAGGGCTGGGCAGTATGAGCAAAAGTTTCCGATCAAAGAGTTCTCAAAACAAACATTCAGCTGTTGCACGATATCTGACAGGCAATGGTCCAGTGCCTGTATCTGCACAACCCGCTATATTTACACTGTTCGGTGCATATACATGCCCATAAAATTAAACGATACGTCCTACCAACCGTAGTAGGTTACAAATTGTGATGCTTTCAGCTGTCAAGTCAAAGATTCACCTGTAAGCAGAGAAAGTGTTTACAACCGCCTTCAGAGCCTTTTGCCTCTACACCTCAACGAGGGGCGGTGTCTGCACCTTTTTGAGTTGTCAATATAGGATTCGACTGGAATGCCCCGCTGTAAAAACGAGCAAGCTTGGTACACACAGTTAATGGGTCCCCAATGGGTAAGCATCCTTGAGCAAGATGCCTAACCCCTAACTGCTCTCGGTTGTTGGTAGCACCAATCGGTGTATGAATGGGTGAGTGTGAGGCACTTGCCCATTCACAGTGTGAGGCAATACTGTACAGCGCTTTGAGTGGCCGGAAGGTTAGAAAAGCGCTGTATAAATGCGTTCCGTAACACTTCTAGCATCCAACGGTATGCATTAAAGCTGTATGTGGGAAAAATTCACACCGTACGGGAAATTATCTGTATACCTGATGAAGCGGTATACCGCCCAGCCCTATCAGAAATCTGTTGTTGGTCTAATACTGTTTTATTTTCTCAAAGAAGTAGAAAGCCATGGCCTAACTGCCTGCATAGTGTACAATACTTATAAATTCTGTTGCGTGTCTCAGGTGACCTGGGGCCTGCCGATGAGTACAGTGCACGAGTGGACATTGAAGTGGACAGTCCTGGGCCAAGTCAGGTTATCAGAAGTATCCAACTCAAGGCCAGGTCTGGCACAGCAAGGGTCCATGCTCCTAAGGACCTGCAGGTAGCTGAGAAGGCGACGTAATCTTATGTACATCTACACATTGGTGGTCAAGTGGATAGCACTGTGACCTCGCGGCAAGAAGGTCACTGGTTCGAACCTCTGTCGTCCCGGCCTTTCTGTGTGGAGTTTGCATGTGACGTTGACTCCAATCTGGAGTTTGTCCCTGGGCGCTGCACAGCGGCTGCCCACTGCTCCCTTGAGGGATGGGTTAAATGCAGAGGATGAATTTTGCTGTATTTCACAATAAAACCACCTTAGTCATGACACAGTCATCACGAAAATACATTATTTAAGAGATTTTATGGCTATTGCAAAAAATCTTCGAAACAGCTTGGACACACAATTTTACTTTAAATGTTCACATTGGGAACAGCTTTTATGTGAACTAAACTAATGTTCCACCTCGTAAAGCTTAGTGTAGCGCTAGTAAGAATTGCTTGCATTTAGGTGACTTTAGATTAAATTGCATCCTTGTTTTTCCATCCATTACACTGTATGTTCAGATGTGTTTGTATTCTGTGTGTATTTGAAGGGCATATATAGTGCCCTATAGAGAAGTGGTAATGAAACGCCTGACTGCTTCTGCTCATTTGGTCTAGACTGTCGGTCTCTCTGCAGCGCTGGGTAAATCCAGCCAGCAGACCCTGCCGCTGAAGAATGCAGGCAACATTGACGTTGAGCTGAAGCTCAAGGTAAGTCTGACCTTAGCTTTTCTTATTAGATCTGGGGCTCGGCTAAGCCTCTGACATTTGGGTGCCAGCCACGTTTTGCGGCGCAACGTATTGATATTGTCTGCCTCGTGTTTTCTTTTTGGCCCGTTTCATCTCCTTCTGTCCCTCGTTTTCTCTCGTTTCCTTTTTTTCCTTCCGTTCTCCCCTTTGACCCTGCCTCGTCTGTCTGCCTCTGTGTGTACAGATCAGTGACACTGAGGAGTGTTTCATGGTCAGTCCTGACGAGCTGTCTCTCGGGGCAGGACAAGAGCAATGCATTGTGGTCACGTTCAGCGCCCAAAGGGGCAAGAAATGCAGAGAAAGGTGTGTTTAGAAAAAGAAGGGGTAACTTTTCCATTTGTTTTTTTTAAATGTAATTGATTATTTTCTATTAAAAACACACGGTATGTTCTCCTATTCTGTAATGGAGGGCAGGAATAATGAGCTTGTCAGCGCTGTCATTGAGCCGAATGTATTTTGTTGTATGTTGCAGCCTGCTCTCCATCCTGGTGCTGCCTTGGGGCCCACAGTACGAGGTGGCCCTGAAAGGGGAGGTCATCCCAGAGGATTGTGGGAAGGCTGCACCACCAACCTCTGCCGTTTCCTTAGCCCCGCAGATAGCAAGTGACGTACTGCCTATCCTATCCAACAAGCAGTTTGTTGCCTGGGGAGGGGTCACTTTGGGAAGAGCTGTGTAAGGAACATTGAAGTTTATTGGCCCACCTCCCCCCCCATCCCTGATATATCCTTTTCATTTTAATGTTCACGAGTCCTTCTTGGCTGAATAACAACTATAGAAATGAATTAATTGGAAAACAATCAATACACTTGGTTTGCAGTCCTGCTTCCAATAGGGCTTTTTATAATGCTATTCATTGGAAGGGACGGAGCATATCTACAGGGAGTGTTATTTTTCAAAGGCCATTTCATTATAATCCACAATTTATTTATACTAGTTGATGAGACTTGCACAGATGGCAGAATTCCCCACAGGGGTGGCAGCCCCAGGAGTTCAGGGCTATCTTGGAGTCATACTCACCCCTATAAAATGGAAGACCTCACTAAGATTTTAGACGGTTAAATTTGTTTGTTGTGACACATTGATTTAAACATGTAATTGATGAAATCATAGTAGTGTTTTGAATGTGTCTGTCAGTCAACAGAAGCTGGTTCTAAGGAATAACTCAGCCAACACCACCCAGCAGCTCCGCTTGTTGATTCGAGGACAGGACCAGGACTGTTTTCAGGTAGAAGAACCTTATTTCATCTCAGTCGGGTACATAAGATGTATGTTTAAACTGAGCCAGTGTCTGGGTGGTTCTGTGGATTTAGATTAAAAAAAGAAAACAAACCTGATCCTAGTATTGTGCAGTCAAATCCAGCTCATAAACCTTGTTTTCTCTCTTGATGGACTCAGACTATGACTCAGCATTTTTCTGTTTTTTGTGCATATGCGAACAAACGCGAACTAAGTGAACCTGGCTCGATAAAGTATATTTTGAGGTTTGCATTGTAAACGCAAACGTCACCAGCTGGCTTTGTTTCCCAGAAGTGCAGTTAAATGATAGTCTGGTGGAGCTAGGCTATCCAGCCGGCTATCGGCTCACTTTATTTTGCAGAGATTATAGTCTGGAAACCCTGTTTACATTTGCATTTTCACAGCCACCCTGCTGGTGGTCCAATCATGGTGGGTTAGTGAAATGACGTTAAAGTTGAGCACATTTCAAAAGGTTGGTATAGCTAGATGAGCCGGTCAAAACAGTTGTAGCAACATCAATTGGCTAAAGTCTGTCTAATAGTTTCAAAATCAAAGGTTTACCACCAGTAGGAGGCAATGCCTTTCCAATGGAGCATTCTGTAGTTCTCCATCACTTTGCATTGTGCTAAGCAAAGCTGACTTGTATCAACAAATGTAAACCTAACTAAAAGCTGTGACTAGATGCACTACCCAAATGGTAAAGATCCCAGAACTAAGTTTTCATAACTTGTCGAAGCAAAAAGAAACAGTCGTGGTTTTAAGGAGAGAAAAACACATAGATGTGAGGCATTATTGGGTAAAAATGGGATTCTGATACTCATTATGCCTATCTCTGTGTGGTGACTGGTTGACATAGCATGCCAGAATAATAATTTGGCATCAATAACATATTTTATACATACATTTGGCATAATGTGGAGCCATTTGTATTCAGGTAATGGACGAATCATACTGCATTGAAAACTACACCACAGTTTGATCTCCTTCTCCACTACTTTTTTGCTATTTAACAGGTTATAAAAGCTTAGTTGTGGTTGGGTTGTTGTAGAAGTCAGCGATTACGTTTGCACAATGCAAAGTCCATGGATTGCTATTGCTACGCATTTCTATGCATCCATGTTATGCATTTATGTTCTAAATTTTGTCATCTGCTAAACTAATTAGTAATTTAGATTTCCTTGAATGAATGGCATATTTCAGTAAACTCACTGCTGTACTGTATATTAAAACCAGGTGGGTACATTGCACCTGGCAGGAAAATCTTCCAAAAACACTTGCAGTGTAGGCAAGGCCTCATTCCGTCTGTATGCAAGCACAACACTGGAGATGAACACAAAGGAGTCAAGTGGTGGCTGGCTCACTTTAGAAAGCCCACTTTAACACCTGCTTTGGGTCCCCTCAGCTCCAGAGCATGTTCAGCCCAGAGGAGCGATTGACCAGGCACGGGGAGTTGTCCATTCGGCCCTTAGAGGACGTGGCGGTGCACCTGCTCTTTGCGCCCACTAGGGTGGCCTGCATGCTGGCCAAGCTGGAGATCAAGCAGTCCAGGGTGCGGCCCTCCCAGCCTGGGGTCAAGTTCACCGTAAGATCAGCCTCCTCCTGTCCCCGCTTCTATTTCTGTGGCTTTTCTCTTGGGCATTACTCCTATGCTCACACATTTCTGTGTGTATTTTCATACGTCGTAAACATGTTGCCATACAGGCACGATGCCAGACCCTGTTTGTTCTCCTTTAGGATCTGTTGGAAGCACTGCATGTGGAACAAAGGATGCACGATCTATGTTGAGATTAAGTTACAAGTACACACTGCTTCTAGCTATTGTGTACGAAGTATGTTAGATGCGTCTTGCTATCTAACACACACCTCTCCCACCACTATTATTTTGCACACGGGCAGTATAGGTTTCATATACACACCTAACTTGGCATCTTCTCTCAGATAGTGTAGCTACCTTTTGTCACCTGCAATGACATGGCTCACCTCTAGGGGTGTGTGTGTGTGTGTGTGTGTAGATTCCTCTGTCGGGCTACGGTGGCACCAGCAACATCATCCTGGAGGACCAGCAGAAGCAGGCGGACGGCTACGTAGCCGTGCTGGCAGGCATCGCTGTGGGCAGGGTCAGCAAGGTGTGCCTGTGTGTGAGGAACACTGGCTCCAGGGCGGCCTTTATTAAAGCCGCCGCCTACTCCAACATGCAGGCACGCTGCCTCATGGCGTCCTCGGTCATCAGCCTCTCGCCCTCGCAGTTTGTCCTGAAGGAGAGAACACAGGAGGTACGAGTCTGGCTGCTGTGAGGAACTACGAGGCATGGCACCGATACGATACTAAGACCGGAAATCGTCCCATGCTAACTTAAATGGCTAGATTGCGTAGGTCTACTGTCAAGCATGAACAATGTCTACCCAGGCCACACTATCAGCAGCAGGCTCCTAAAATGCATCTAACCTACCCAGGCCACACTATCAGCAGCATGCTTGTAAAAATGCATCCAAGTCCTAAAATAGATTGTCTATAATTTACTTTGCAACTTGACTTAAACCAAACCACCGACTAATGCATACGTAAGTGACAACATTGTAATACTTCCTTGTATTCATATATAGCCCATGTTTCATTATATTTTAGAGTTAGGAAAGCCATGTTCAACCCTGATGGTTCCTTACACAAAACATGATTCCCAGTTTCTACCTCAGTCACAGGAAGGAATACAATTTTAACAATGGAGTGGGATCGGTACTCTCCTCGGTATCGACTGATTCCCAAAAATGCAGGTATCGGTATCAAGACTGAATAAATTGTATCGTGCCATCCCTAGGAGTTACTGGTGTAGATCTGCAGGAGTATGATATTTTGTTTATTTTTTTAATGCAAAATATAGTGCTTGATTGGAAATACTGCAGACCCTACTTTGCATGCTTGGTGTTTAGCCTTTATAGTCTGCTGTTGCTGGCCTTTTAAACTTTATATATGTTTTATAAAACATGCACTGCAGTCCTGAACTTACCAAGACCTTACCCAGAGGTGTGTGTGTGGGGTGGGGGGGAGGAGAAACGCTAATGTCTGAGTCACTTGGCTCAGACCTTTCTCTGCCAGCACCTTTAGTACAAAGTCTGTGTACTGTAAGGCAAGCCCAGACCCGATTCTCCAGACACTGTCCGGAGTTCATTCATATTTGTAAATGGATTTAGTTATGTTTGTGTGTCCATGTGTTTCAGGTGATCACAGTGCTCATGAAGTCCACCCAGAGAGAGCAGGCCCTGTGTCAGTCAGCCAAGGCCCTGCTGGCCACAGTGTGTCTGTTCTGTGGGGACGAGGTGTCCAGGCAGCAGTACAGAAGGTCAGACAAATACTCCCAGCTCTGTAGGATCTTGACGGCTCATTTCCGTGCGTGTGTGTATGTGTGCCCCCTACCTAAACAAAAGGTAAAGCCTCCTTGAGCAAGTTGCATATATCTTACATTACTCATTGTAAGTATATTTGGATAAAAGCATCAGATGGGACCAAATGGCATCGTAAATCTACATTGTCCCTAAGTTTGAGTATCAAGTCCATACTTTCTTTTTTTTTTAAGGCTTGAACACTCTTGCCCTCATTATCTGCCTAATATGTATTTATTCCAATGAACACGCTGTAAATACAGACAGCAAAGTGCATATAATGCATAAGGCCTCTTATTCCTGTTCTTAACTCATGCACGCATCAAATGTCCTCATAAAATGAAAGCGCTGCTTATGTCGCAACCTGCATCAGGCTGTATGTGAGCCACTTGCTTCACTCCAAAGTGGTTATGTGTCGTGTGTTGTTTTATTCTGGGCCATATATTCAAACACCACACAATGCTTCCTTAACATTACAATGTTGATGGTAGCTCCAGCTCCAGACTGCTTACTGGTTCCACAACTCTGTGTTGTTGCCTTAGGTTGCTGCAGAACAAACCAGATGCTGCCAGGAAGGTTCTCTCTGAGAACAGTCTGCTAAAACATATAGACTTTAATGAGAAATTCTTGGGAGAGGAAGAGATTACAGAGGGTAAGAGAATCCACAAGAGAAATGTACAAATGCACATTGGCTGTAATAACTTTGTTTGTATATACAGGGGAGGGGAGTATCACACTTTAAAATTGTTTACAATTTTAAGCGAACATATTATGCCCCTGTTCTACATGTTGACACAGTTCCATGAGGTCTTAATATGTGGCATTTTTCCCAAAGTATGTCACTGATTAAGTACTGAAGCAATCTGTATAGTAGTTGTGTACATTACTCTTGAAATGGTTTTGCTGACTGTCACGGACAATCTACATGTCCTTCAACTGTTTATATAGCATGCTACGTTACCAGTTATTATGGTAAATTCAATGCAATTGTTAAGCTTTTTCTGTTACTCAAGCTCTAAAGTATGCTGAGATGTTGCTGACAAAAATAAATGTGGCTCTTCTGAGGCTGGGGGTTGACGTAGGCTACTGTAATGTCTGTACAGAGCAGTATGATGCAAAAGAACAGTTTGCAAGCTTAACTCCATTCATGGTCTAACGCCTGGCGCTCATTGAAATAAATTAGTCACTTTCTAGCTGGCTGTTGCTAGTGGTGTGATTGTTCGGTTATTTTTCCTGTCGTCGCTATAAATCACTGAATTTCATTGACTTTCCATGGTCTCTCGTTGTCGCTACTAGTCTCTTCCAATGTGTCTGGGGCTTTATGCTAGCGACTGCAATGTTTGCAAGGAAATGATGGCACACGTTAGTTCCTAGGCCATGGGTGGAGATACTCGAAGACGAAGGGGGTGGTATTATTCAGCTGCAAAAAATCTAAACGTCTTTCTGAAAGACCTGTAGACAGACATAAGCTACCCAACAGAAACTGAAGAGTCTACATGTATCAACCCACATAGGTTAAAGTCAGACAATTCAGTCCGACACCCGAATGTAGCCCTGAAACACTGCAAGTCTTTATCTCTTTTCGCCCACGACAATGTCCCAATGTCCCCCTTTTTAAATTGTAACCCAATGTATTGCATCCTCTATATGTCATGAGTCCTTAGTGTAACTTAGTCGACTAATACACAAACACGCCTTCCCTGCAGCCTGTGACCTTCCCCAGAGGCCCAACGAGGCCCAGATATTCTACGGGAACATGAGCAAGGTGGTCTTGTCTCTGCTGGGCAGTACTGCCACTGCCCACACAGAAGAGAGCATCGGTGGTGACACCCTTCAGCCCCCTGTGGGACATGGCTCTGAGACAGATGGGTAATGTAGTCCTTTATCACATCCTAGGAGCTATTGGCCCATTAAATGCAACTGTCATCTCAACTCAAACAATGGAGTTGCACTGGAGATTGGCAGGTGCCAGTAGTTATAAGGAAAATAAACAGTGCAGGGCTTTGAAAAACAGAGGCGGGTAGGGTAACCATAAATTTCAAAGCATGCATTTAGTTCACTGGTTATAAAGCTGCACGTGAAGACGTACAGACCACTGTAATACAGAATAATTAATGGCAATCTGCCATTAATCCTTTTAGGTTTTGTAATATGTACTGTGTGTTTGTGTACGTACAGTAACGTGTCCTTGGATGTGCTTCCAGTGAAGGGTCCCCAGGGTCTAGCCCTGAAAGTGTCAGATCCTTCCCTGAAGGTAGCAGTACTTAATAGACCTTCTTTGATGAACTCTTCCTTTTTAATGCACATTGATTTTTGTCTTGGGTGTTGTTTCTTTATGGGGACAAGCTGAAGTTCCATTTTAATGTCCTTTCCTCAAAGGCTGCAGGGCCCACAGACAAACAGCAGGAGTCCTGGTCCATTCAGCCAGATCAAATTGTCCTCACTGCGCCGACTATCAGTGAGTACATGCTTGCGTTTGTCTTATTGCAGTGTCATGGCTTTACAAACGGTTTTATTTGAGCAGAAATGGCTACGAGTGTTCACTGAAAAGCAAATCTAATTTCCAATAATAATCTGGTCAAGCAAATGGAATTGCAGGAGACATGCAAAAGTGTCCACCGACAAGAGAATAACTCAAATGTATACGCTTGCAGCTAATATAATTGTTCTGTTACACACATACATGCATGTAGTGGTGTGTGCTCTGTTAAGACGTTAAGCGACTAAACGTACAGGAAGATTGTGTCCTTTGCAGCTCAGTTACGGTGCATTCAAGAAGGTAGCAGGTGTTGAGCATTTTATGTAGGGAGCATTGTAATGGTACATTCATTGTAAGACATCTGTATTCGGAATACGTTTAAGAACACAGATTGCGTTCATTAATGCTGATGTGTCTTCTAGATGGTGCCTCTATGACCAGGCATGTTCACATCAACAACAACACGTCCAGAGAGCTGAGCTTTGAGCTATCGTGGCCCGCCCACTGCCTCACCATCACCCCTCAGCACGGAGTCATAGAGCCACAGTAAGAACACATTTGCTCCAGAACTCCTCCGCAGGTTAAGTACAGGACATACTGTACTGGGGACTACTGTTGGTGTTGGGTTTAATATTTGCCCCCATGAAATGTTTTCATGTCATTCACCATGCAATGCTTTTTCTCAACTGTTTACAAACATTTCATTACCTGTTATTTAAATCTGATGAATTTGAGTTGCATGCTTGCTTTCTTTAAGCTAGCTCTCACTGTAAATAAACAAACCCACCCTCTGCTCCCTCCCTCTGGAGCCCGTTGGTCTGCCATTGCACAACGTTGTTTACAAACCTGTTGTAGCTCTGTTAACACTGATGTGAGGTCAGACATGTTCAGGAAGCTAGGAAAAGCTAAATTGACTTATGAATCAGGGCCTAATTAACCAGAGCAGATATTCTCACAAAGCATTTCACTCACTGGGTGTCTGACATAACAAAGTTCAGCCTCAGAACAGCATTTATGTCGTTGAGGAGTCGGACCTGCGGCTGTTGCCGCTGGTAGCACTACCTACAGGACCTTGGTGTGTGTGTGACGTTTGTAATGTGTTTACTAGTTTATTTGGTGTCCTAGCTGCCACCTGCAGATTCTAATCAGCCCCAACCCCTCGCTGGCAACCAAAGCCTCCCTGCTGCCGTGGAGTGGACAGATCTACATCCAGTGTGCCGGACAACAGAAGGTAGCACACCTTTACAGCACTACTTCTCTTATTCCCTTTGAGCTCACGTCCTGTCATAACTGCCGTGGTTTCAGTTCATCAAGGTGCAGATTCGCCGAGACCTGGCTCTGGATGTGTCTGCCACCCCTGCAGACAGGTCACTTTTGGCCCTGGCCCCGCAGGCTGCCACGCCCCTGCTACCCGTGGTCAGGCCCCACAGCAGGTCCCCTCAGGCCCCCCGGGCAGCTCCCACCCTGGTGGAAATTCACAACAAGACCGTCGTGTTCCCTGTTACTCCCTCGGGAGAAACCTCAGGCAGGGATTTTACCCCGTCACCGACTGCTGGTCTGATGACATGAAATGGACTGTAGAAGATGCATTAGCAAATGAAATGTAGCTCTCTGTACTAGGCCAACTCTAAAGTGTAGAAAAGAGCGTGCCACTGAAAGCATTGCTTTGTTTGAAATATAATGGAGCTGACATTGCCTTAATGTTCGGAAAGAAAATATGATTTGATTTGAAGGGAGTTTCACAGAAGGATGAACCAAGCCACTGAAACTTGACTTGTAGCCTACACAGCATAAGCAATGCACAGCACATTGTAAACCTGCATAAGCTCTATATCCGATCTCCTGTGCTTCAGATGCCCAGCTGGAAGTGGAGAATGGAGACGAGGAAGTGAGGTGGTATCTGTCGTCCTTTGCCCCCCCATATGTCAAGGTACTGCTGCACATTATGTACCTGTGCAATGCTACTTTCTCTCTGTTTATTGTCCTTATGTTTGCCTTCTCTCCAAGAAGCACATTGTTTCTCATTTTTATTTTCTCTCATTACAATGTCGCTTTTGTAGTACATTTTCTGTATTCACATTCTGTCTCTACTCCAGCATGTTAGGCAAGGCCACGTTGCCTAATATTTAAGCAGTAGTCCAATGTGACTCTGAAAATCCACTCCAAAAGCAATAATGTCTGCAATAAGAGAAGGTAAAATCCCAGCCGGTCACGCTGTTCTCTGGTGTCCCTAGGGGGTTGACGGAAGTGGAGATGTGTACCGGGCCACCTACACTGCCTTCAGGTGCTCCATGGTCTCTGGCACACTGGGAGCCCACCAGAAGATGCAGGTGATCACCAAAGCTCCTCGCACTCATTGACTATAAGTAACTGAATGTGGATGCAAAGGTTTATACTGTAACTGTATTTGCAACTGTAGGGTTTAGTATGGGACCTATTTGCTTCTTTCTGATTATAGCCAGCAGTTTTCACACTTCTCCTCCCCAGGTGCCTATTACCTTTCTACCCAGGGACAGAGGTGACTATGCCCAGTTCTGGGACTTAGAATGCCACCCGGTCTCTGACCCCCAGCAGAAGACCGGGATCCGCTTCCAGCTTTGTGGCACAGTGAGCATTCAGTTATTGTTAAATGCGCTTTATATTTATTTTTGTACATCTTGGGACACACATGGTTACCCTGGAACGTAAGCCAAACTGTCATTATTCAGGTTTTGGTATTTGTGGTCGGTTTCCCCAACATTACTAACATAGCTGTTTTCACAAGACACTTTATTTTTGCTTCCTGCTAAATTATTTTCTTTAACTGGATGATAATTCAGTTGTCAGATGTAACTGGAGTTTTATCTTTAGGGTTAATGGAGCCTGTTGTACCCCTCTTAACAATAACAAGTGCTTTTTATAAAAAAAAAATTCTGTCAATGTACAACATTCTGCCTGCACAGTATTACCTTGACTTCCACCTATTGTATTAATGGATGATTTAACATTTGAGGAAATGAAGCTGCCAGATGTTACGGAAACTAGCTACCCTGCTGAGCTGGGCATGCATATTTGGTGCTTTAAAGTGAAGTGTTGTGACAGATCCATTTCACTTAAGTGCATACACAGCAAGTTGAATGTCAAATTGCTCTGTATAAGTAGGTTAAGTGAATATAGTGGTAGCAAGTGAATGTAGAAGTAGCAGCGGTATCTGCCTTTACATAAGTCTTTTAATAAATTTTTATTAATGATATTTGGGATGTTGACTTGATTGATGGTTTGACATGTTGATGTATGGTGTTTGCATATTGCATTAGATATTCCCAGTGGGTGCTAAATTGCGAGAACAAGATGTTCTATTTGTGACCACAGGGAGTCAAATCTGGACCCGTGGAGGGACCACATGAAGGAGACTGTTCACTCGTAAAGACGGAAGCTGCCATTAAGACGAGGAAAAGGGCAGATTCCGGTGCTGTTAAGACAGGGTAAGGCCTCTCTAAATAGTTTTGTCTCTATGGTTGCTTCTCTTCCTTGGCTGCCAGGAATGATTGCTCTTGTTACCTTGTGAAATGTTAGCCAGCTATCAGCTGGTCGTTTTCTACTAGTAAATAGTCCGTGCTTAGGCCATTTCTTCCTTTTGAGAGACGTGCTTCCGTTAACTGGCATCACTGTGTCAGGCCAGAGGAGGTGGTGAGAAGAGGCGTCTACTTGCCCCAAGAGCTGTACACGTTCCCGGCCACGCGTGTGGCTGAATCCAGCAGCCTGAAGGTCAACATCCGCAACAACTCGTCTGCTACGCACGAGGTGAGCCTGAGCCACTCTGGCTTGTTAAGTCTCACACTGCAGCTCCTGCAGCAGAGACCCACAGGCACTAGACTGTAGGCAAAATTAGGGCTGAAACCAAAAAATGATCTATGCAAATGACTTTCGAAGCTTCGTTTAATTTATATATTAACTGTGCAATGTGTTTCTCTGTAGGCCTACTGTCGCACACGCATGCTGTGGACATGACATTAAGAAAGCATGGAGGTGCACATATAAACATGTTTAAACCAAATGTCTGATTTAAACAAAGTAGACAGCTACATGTTTGATCGTGAGATTCTTCAGATAATTTTAACATCAAAGTAATTCCCTAGTTCAGATTTACTGTCTCATACCTTTTGAAGTTGAAAGCGGTCATTAAGTCAGAATGTGTCCATTCATCAATTTATAATCCTTCAAAGGGTCCATGACGGACCATCCACCGATTAAGAACAGATCAAGAATAAAACAAATCAATCCAAGTGAATGTTCTACTACTTATTATTCTAAAATATAGATAATATGCATACTGGCTTAAATTAGCAATTTGAGCATAAAATGCACCAATCCAATGCAGCAGTTATGGCTATATTAGGTATACTTTTGATGGCAAGAACTCTGTTTGTAGCCTACCTTCATTTGCCTACTCTTTGTCTCCTGTCCTAATTGCACTTAAGTTGGCCTTCCTGAAAGTGCATTTATCAAGAAATGCATAGGCATACTAGATGGTCTGTACTTTTTTGGTTGGCAGTCGGGTTACACGCACAAATATTCTTTGTAGGGGGAATCAAGTTAACTACATTATGATAGAGATAGAATGAGGTAATATGCCATGTTGCAGTTTCAGCCTAATCCACAACCTTTGTCAGTCAACACAAAATGTTGCATGATTGTTTAAGTGATGAATGTCATAACCCCTAATTGCATGGATTTGATGTTTGGCTTCTCTAATTGACTTGCAGCTGAAATTTGTAAATCCTAGAGAGCCCTTCTACATCAAGCATTCCAATTATTCCTTAAGGTGAGTGATGTTGTCACGATCTGACACAACTTATGTATGTGTTCTTTATTTTGTATGCAATACTGTCACCCTGCTAATGTCCTACCAGCCATCATTATTTAAACAACTGAATCATTTATTTGACTTTACGCCTAGCTAGTAGTTTGGGCTCTGTTCTTGTAGCCAGGTGTCTCAGGACAGTGTTAGTGTTTACATTTGGAGTGTGTAATATCACTTTTTTTTTGCAAAAGCCCACTGTGAGGGTCCCTCTGAGATGTTGACCTGAGGATGATACTGGCTCATATGCGGAGTAGTGCCGCTCTGGTAGCCACAGGTACTGTGCAGTGTGCTGTGTTCAGAGGCACAATGTGTATGGAATGTTCATATGGGCAAACGAGTTTAAATGGAACAATATGTATAACTCTAGGTTGATAGGTCTGCAGGTGCTGAGAAAATCAACATTGACCTTAATGTTCCAAGATGTTCTAGGATACAAGTATAACACTAAATATAGTATATGGAGTTTTTTATTTATTTCATTTACCTAAATCATCTGACCCACACTTGTCTACTGAACACTGATGTAAACCCTGCAGACCCAGTCTATAAGACCAAATATTGGCCCAACGAGGCCACTCAAAGCTGCTGTAGGTAGGCTCTAGATAATGTGATGTTGGCACGGGGTCAGGGGGCAAGATTTTGTAAATGGGGTTGGTGTTGGGGGGGGTGAGACTCACCCTCCTCCTCCTACCTCCCTCCTTCCCTCCCCTCCCTCAGGAGCCTGTTGATCTGCCATAGCGAAGCGATGTTTACAAGCCCGTTTTAGCTGTGTGCCTGCATTCATGTGATTGACAGGCAAGGTAGATTGGTCTGTCCAATCAGGTAAAAGAGGTTTGGGTAGCTGGCAAAATCTAAATCTGCTTGAATGGAGGCAAGGGCTAACTGGGGTCAGTGCAATTCCATGTTGAATGTTCCTTTGCTGGCTGAATCTGCTAGGTCTCAATCATAGCTAGGTGTGTTGTGTCTGTGCATTGTTGGCCATGCAGTGGCCCTGGCATGCTTTCACTCACATTTGTCTCAACAACAGTTTGAATCTTTATTCCAGCATAGTTGTTTTTTTGCACAGATCTAAATGTGCATGCGTTCTTTGAAGGGGAAACAAGCCATCTTCTCTCTGTTTCTCATACTGTGGACCCTGCAGGTCACAACACTATCTCAAGATGCCCGTCCAGTTCAAGCCGACTGCAGCAGGCCGACACACTGGCTTGCTGCTGGTCCAGTCAGAAACAAGTGAGAGTCTCGTCATTCAACTGACTGGTGAGGCCTTCCATTGACGTCACGCACCGCCACTTCCTCCTCCTTGCTGGCTCTGGGCAGGTTCCTCCTATGTGCTATTCATCGGGAGATTTTGTGACGGAGAGGAAGATGAGAAAAAGGAGAATGCTGCCGGGGGGGAGCACAAAGAAAAGACACTCGGAACTCCCAACCTTCCTCAAAACACTGTGGACTACAGCTTGATTAGCTGGTGCCTGGCTGAGACTGTGTACTGCCAGGCTAGCCTTGCCCAGTCTGCCTCTTAAGCCACATTGGCTAAGGCAAAGGTGTCCTCAGCTGGCCTGCGAACAATGGCTTTTTCCTCTTTGTGCTGAAGCCTGACTGATTTGGTCTGACTGACTCACAATTAGTCTGAGTTGTTCTGGCATTTCAGAAAGCTAATGATTTTTGTAACTTGACTCTTGGACCTGGCATTTGCCTTAGCCCTGAGTCAAGTTGCAAGGCAGCATTGTTGTTGCCATGGCCGCTGGTAAGACAGCAGTGGTGGCAGCATCGGTTGGGATACATCTGGGATTATTTTGATTTAGTCTCACAGGAATGCTTTTCTCTTGTTTTGTAATGTCTCTGCAGGGGTGTGTGTTTGGACAAGTCACACTGATGCCTTTATAGACTTGTTATAACAAATATTATATTTAAGAGAATTTGGAAAAAATGTTTCCCCTTGGTACATTAGATTTAGTTAACAACTAGATGTATTAATTGCTAGAATAAATGACTAACTACTACAAGAAATGACACCCCACACAGACTATTTCTAGTTTATTTCCAGCAACTAGCTGTAGATTATTTTAACAGCACCACAATTGTGTCTTGTTTTTGGCTTCTATGCTCTGCTGGCATTGTTTCTATGGCAATGCCTTGTCACAATGGTGCCTACCTGCAAGGCAGGATGTGTCCATGTACTTTCTGACACACACTTCAAGATTGCTTCCAGCCAGTCCAGATGTACTGAATTGAGTCATGTTATTACATGCTAAAACTGCCCCCACCCCATCCATCCTGGCAGGGTTTTTTGCTCTGCAGTTTGCCAGGCCAGCTCGCTGTGGTTACCATGGCAAAACCATGTTGGATAGTCGCTGTTCCAATCAGTGAGGATTAAATCTACATTTCCTCTTCTGGCTTTTGGGGGTGTGACTGGCTGAACTCCGCATGTGGTGCTGAGTTCCCGTCACTAATCTGTGGGAGAAGGAGCTTTAATCGAGAACATGTTAATGTTGCATAGCATATATTGTGGAAGGGTTTATACTAGTATGAAGTGGGGTGTTATTCTATTTTTCTTTCCTAAAACCATTGCAAAGCAATCTCAAGTGTGAATGTAATGACTCAGTGGTGTCATGCTGTGTTCGCAGAAGGCATAGGTGTATGCAGGTTTTAATTCTACCAAATCAGTTAAATCGGCTTGATTGCATTAAAGAACACGCCTTCAACTGGAGTGTTTTCTCTTATTTTTTGTTTGGGGGGGGGGG
>JAODUH010091098.1:0-14590 GCA_027564835.1 Typhlichthys subterraneus | reverse complement strand
CCGCCCCCCCCCTTAGAGAATGAAATCAGCTGATTTGTTGACTCAATTAGAAAACCTGCATTATCCTGGCTCTCTGACTGGAAGCCCTCTCTCTCCCTGCTGTCGAAATGTGCCCTAAACGTCCTTTTGTACAGAGAATTTATTTCACATATTTAGATTTGCACATATGCTATCGATGGCATTATTTTTGTTGTATGTAGCACATTTTAAATATGTAAAATTCAGTAAATAAACTTTTGTGAAAACGCATCACTGCATTGTTATATTTGATGTAAGAAAACTATCTATAGGAGGGGGAAAATGTTTTGCCCATCTGGTTTACAGCACAACCTGGATTATTGGTTTAGGTTCTGCTAGATATATTTGGTATGTGTTATACCAAAATTACTTTAAACGAGGAATATACTATATTCAACCAGCAGCCTACAAAGCAAACCGTAACGATAAACCGAGGACCACCACGCACATACGATTATGATGGACTTGGACAACTACGCGACCGCTGCTTGTGGCCCTATTGAGCCATACTGTAACTCCTCTGCAGGTGTCGCCAAAGCTTTGTTAACGGTGTACAGCACGAGTACAGTGTAAGTGCTTGTGGTGGGGTTCAGATTTTGCTGCCTAGACTGGAAACCTCTGTAGTGCATGCAGTTGGACTTGACGTCTAGCAACACAACACAGACAGCAGATGCGGCATAAACGCTCATAAGCAATTGCGTTTGAAGGTAGGAAATGACAAGAATCTTCTCAAATGTATACATAGCTATGTTTTGCAACAATGTCAGGGTAGTAGGGTGGGGGCTTATCTACACATGCTAGCTAATGTGGCTAATCGCTATCAAAGCTGTCCGGTCTCTGGTCTCACTTATAGGCAAACAGCGAAAGTTGCTGTTTAGAGTTGGAGCCGCTTTCCAAGCTGCGCCAGACAGCAGAGCTAAGCTAACAGGCTAGCCAGAGCTGCCATCCACCAGAGCTAGCATGATGTACCTATGTGACACCTCGGCTGTACCGTTAATTAATAACATGCTAATGTATCTGGCCGTGAGAGACCAACCTACGTTTTTAAGAGGCAGTACTAGTCAGTGTAGATATGTCAGACCTACATTTTGTGATGTTGGGATGAGCATGCTAGCTGGGAAGCTATTTGGGAAATTTGATACCCAGACATGTCACTCATATTTTTGGAGACCTGACTAGACACTCAGTCATTTAAATTCCTTACTAGTGCATAGTGCCAATGGATAAACGCTGTTAGTAGAGACAATTATACAGTTACAAGCTACATCTAAGCACTTTGAAAGTTAATATCCTCACTTTTATCAAACGTAGATTATATTCAAAATGCCAAGACTGTCAAAACAATTGTTTTACATTAGTAGTTTATGAAGTCTGGTTATCCTGCAGTTTATTTAGAGCAGCCGGAAAAAAAGGTATTGATCCAGCATTTAAAACACCAACTTTTATTTCAGCAGTTATGGCCTAATAGCAGTTCACTGCTTTACATTAACATAGCTAGTGAGGTCTGTTCTCAGCTTTCTGTTTGTGCATGATGAGTGATGTTTTGTAGAAGCAACACTATTCTGTTTTGTTCTCATGTGAGCTTTGGTGTATTACGTGGCAGTCTGTTTCTTGTCCTGGGCTGCAGAGTGGCTGGCTGAGGACAGTTACATCAGCCCCCCCCCCCCCCACACCCTTCTGTGCTGTTTCCTGCCTCTGTTTGTTCTGGAGGTTTCAATGGGAGACATTGGGGAGACGAGAAGTCCTCCGTGGTCTGAAGAACTCTCATTGTTTTCTCAGATCACTCTCAGACATCTCCCCAGTGTGCCCCCTCACCACACACACGCACTTCTATATGCTTCTCTCCCTGTGTCTCAATCTGTCTGTGAGTTCCTCTAACTATTTTTCTGTCTCATTTGTGTTCTATTCAACACGCTGCACTTTCACACTTCAAGCAGAACTCCAGTCTGTCCACACAGTGAAGAGTTTGGAATGTTGTCTTAGAACTTTTGGCTGAGGCAGAAGAGTTGCAAGGATACGGTCCTATTGTGACAGGATGTTGTCATCCCCTCCCGTTCTTCCTTACATAGGAGTACCGTCAGAATAAATACTGAGATATTTTCTGCATTAATACTAGGTTGTGTTATTTCATTTTCTTTACTTCCAACATGCTCCTTTTATTATTTGCATTTACCTGTGCTGCCTGTTTGCGTCAGCTTTTGTTAGTAGCAGCTAAGATTTAAGCAATTACATTCCAAATGTGATCTCTAGTAAATTGTTCTATTTGTATTTTTTACACATTGCTTTAAATTAAAAATAATTGAATAGTTGTCGTACCTGTGTGCATATTACCCATTGCCACAACCTCCTTTCAGTAGAAAATGTGTCCCTGTTCAGAAATGGACCTGTCAAGTATTGCATGGTGTCACTTTAATTCCCAACAGCTAGGCCACTTTTATTTTATGCATTTCATCCAGCTTTCGAGCAACTAATGGAGGTTAATCTTGAGGTTTGCTTTTGCCAGCATCTGTGAGATTGAAGGAATAATGTGTGAAAGCAACCTTATTTATGCATAAATCACGCAGCCTATTGTATGAGTGTAGCTGTGTGGGACCCCTTGGGTGCACCTATCTGCCCCCTAGCGGCCAGTTACACACAAGGCCAAGCTTCTCTTTCAAGCTAGTGGCACTCATACCATCTTCTTATAATGCTGTATTACATTATAATAATGTTAATTTCTAAGTATTATGTATAGTTTTAATATATACTTGGAGCAGATGGTAAGGGATGCTCAAGTCAGTGACCTGTGTAATTAAACTTTTTTTAATTTATTATAGAATTTGGGGAATGCAATGCATTAAGGGCAAACACACCTTTTTTTTACTCCACACTCTGCAGGAGAGCACATTAATAAACAAACAGAAATGCAATAATAACAAAAATACATGAATATATAAGTGGAGGCGAGTTCAGCAGAAGGTCAGCGACCCAAGCAGTGTGTATTCTTAGCCTCAGTAATATGCTATGGTCTGCCACATTTGATGCCTTCTGTCTCACTGCCTCACCTTTTCAACTCACCTTGACACGCACACTTTCTCACATCTGTCTGATTGTATTTTTATCTGTACATCTCCATGTTCTGTGTGGGTTGGAGGGGGCTGTAACTGACCGCCTGTGTGTGTGTGTGTGTGTGTGTCTCACCCCTGCCAATTAGCGGCTTCTCACCTCCAGAGGCGAGAGGCTGACTGCACGATAGACGGGGAGGGAGACGTGATGGGGCTTGTCTGCCGCACATGCCTCAACCCCCCCCCCCATCCCACACACACACAGTGCTGCAGCTTTAGCCGAGACTCACACTGTACGGGCCGACACAACCTGAGTCCCAGCCAGTTGTTGATAATACAGCCTTGTCTGTTGGGTGCCCACATGACTCTGCCAACATGTGACAGTATTGTGTTGTTAGGGCGAAGGCGCGAGACGGGCATAGATGAGTGCCAACCTGCCTCGGCGTGTGCATCTTTGTCTGTCTGTTTCCGTGTCTGTGCGCATCTTTGTGCATAGAAACCCCATTGTGTGATTAGGCATAGCGTTCGTGGAAGTTAGGCAGGGTGCACTGCTGCACTCTGGGTACTGATAGAACGCCCGGACTGGGGCACACAGGCATACGTCTAAAACGAGTACGAAAGACTTTGGTTATACTACTGGAACTCCACATTTTAGATTTCATCAAGCTGTATGTTCAAACAACAACAGCACATTCTACAGCTCTCACTATACTGTATCAGTATTAATCACTTTACTGTATACTGTCAGTATGGTTCACTATATTGCTAGGATTTCACTTTTCAAATATTGCAATAAGAGGTGTTTTTGGCTTTGGCCTGCATCTTTGAGACTATTTTCCCCTCTATTCTTTCACTGTACAGAGGAACTTTATGTGCAGGAACCAAACGATTTGACCCTTAAAATAATAACAAAGATAACATTAGTATAAGTATGCATACAGTATAACAAATGTGCCATACGGTTGAGATGCAAATCTTTGCTAACAGTTTTTCCCACTTTTCCCGATGTGTTGGATGGCGCCTTGAGTGGTTGACACCACCGTCAATTTGTGAATATGTGAATGTGAGGCAGGCAGTCATGCAGTGCTTAGAGTGACCTGTGGGTTAGAAAAGTACTATATAAATGGTCTGCATTTATATAGGCCTTAGGCCTATCGGTTTACTAACCCAGGAATGTTTAACTTTCACCCTTTAGTTTAACGGTATTGATGCAAATGATACGCTGCAATACAGCAGTGGCTTTGACTAAGATCATACATAATAAACCATCAATGTAATTGAAGCAGTATAATGAAATAATACAAAGTGACCTGTGATTATATCAAATAAAATTAAAATATTTATGACAAATGCGCTTTTATCAACTTAACATGATAATGTAGCCTAGTCTATTAACCTCATTTTAATCAATAGAGGCTCAGTAACAGCTTTTCAAACCAAAGACGACCAAACGACACATAATGATACTCACTAAATACCTGAAATGCTCAAACAATGTATTCATGCTAAGCTTAAGCGTCATTCTCACTACCGGCGGCAACAGCTGAGCCCACCGGCAAGCGGTTGGTTGAACCCACCCAATTTAGCTCGCGGCACAAACTTCCGCGGAGGTACGGTACGCGCTAAAGTTGGTGGGAGTCCATAAACGTTGCTGTGGACGATGCAGTCAGCATATCTTTGTTTAATGAAGATTAGCAGCGAGAAAAAGGCGGACATGAGGAAATAATAGGCTATGTTTATAAAAGCATCTATTTTCTTCCCGATCAACTCATTGCTGCGCTGAGTGCACTTTCCACCGGCACAGCTAGCTAGGCTACATGAAGACCAGCTAACAATGCTTTTAGTTTTCTAGCGTTATAAGCATACAAAAAACTTTTTTTTTTTCAGCGGATCTCTTAGTTTCACCAATATTATGCTTGACACAGTAGAGCTGTCACGAGAATCGATACTTCGGTACCAAGTCGATGCCAAAATTCTGAAAACATGACTGTCTGTACCAGTACTTGTTTTTGTCGGCACCATGGTCGGCACACCTTCACCACGCCCGTATAGCTATAAACACGACGCTGATTGGAAAACCACGCCCGTATAGCTATAAACACGACGCTGATTAGAAAGTTCATTTGCTACTCGGACACATTCAAAATGATTCCGAGGCTTTCCAGACTGATTCTCACGGCCAAATTAAACCGAAGCTCGCGAGATCACTATGGTATCTCGAGGCTAGGTTTGTTCACAAACTTGTTAAAATCCATGTTGGTGATCACTTCATCTTTGCCAAGACAATCTATCTGACAGGTGTGGCATATCAAGATGCTGATTCGTGCCTAAGGCTTGTCACAATAAAAGGCCACTGTAAAATTATACTGTATAGTTGATTCTATTTTCACGGATGTAGATGGTCCTTAAATACTACTGTCCTTAACTCATCAATGTCACTGACTTCAGTTGTTGTGTGGTGGGCAGCCCCTTCTGCTTCTCCCATGTTTTGAAACACCCTCTTGAAGCAAATGGCCCGAGCCTCAAATATTTACACATGCTACTTAACACAGGACCTGCTTCAACACACAAATGAGGTGTGCACGTTTGGACACTGTTTTTTACTATGCACTGTATGTACATAGCTCATGTTGTTGGCCAAAATATATTGTGACCATAGGTGTCCATATTTGTGTTTGATCTTTGAATAATCTGGATTTTTCCATTGACGTTTCCATTGACTGGTGCTGGAGGTCTACTCCTTTGCTGTAGCAAGTACAGCAGACTCCTTGCTAAAGGAATGGGATGTTAACAGGCTGTGGTCTGTGCATTATTGATGCCAGGTTTGACTGGTCAATTCTAGGCCTATGCCATAATAAGATGAAAACATCAGAAGTGAGTGAACTCTGAGGAAGACACTTGCTGTGGTTCCTTCAACTAGGACTGGGTCTTGACCTAATTCTGGTGGCATGGCAAGTTCATTGCTAGGCTACATCTTAATCAGTTCTGGTCCCCAGGCAAGGCTCAGATGATGATTCAATTTGGGTCTTGCGCTGAGTTTAAGAATAAGAGTTGAACTCTTGGATACACTAGAGTTGGGGATGAGTTCAAGTTGGATGTGCAAATCAATTATGTATTAATATTGAAAGCTGTGATAGATGTTTATGAAGTTGCCAAGCCTAAGGGCATGCACCAGTCAGCTGATATGGTCACCAGTGAGACATTTGAGGTTTGGGTTTCACCATGTCCTTCTTAATATGCTGTATTACAGCAGGAGAGCCCAGCCCCAAATTGTATGTAGTAGTCCACTGGGATGTATTGATGGCTGGGCGCCTTGATTGGTGGAAATTGGGTACATTAGCTGATGCTTTTATCCAACTACTAAGTGTCAAAGAGCAGAACGGGCATTGTTCAAGTAGGCTGATCAAGTTGTGGGTTCAACCCACCCATTACTTTTTTGTCTTGAGGTTCCCTTAGGCCTGGGCGATATTCCGATATTTAATTTATACCAATATATTTTCAAAAGAGATATAAATTGTCACTCGAACACATTCAAATTAATTAACCTGTCGTGTGAATGTAGCCCTGCTGTTAAAGTTAGTGAACCAAAGAGTGTATACATCAGGCAGATTTGACCTTGGCTCTTAACTAAGTTACCTGACACTTGACTTGTTCCTTTGGCTTTCAATACTGTGACTGGAATTGAGGCGTACTGTAGGCCTAAATGCAGATAGGCTACATCATAATTGCCGTTAACAACTGTTTAAGCAATTATATATATATATATTAGTAGCATGTGTTGTAGCCTAGCTGGCTAAGGTAGGCAACCTTAGCTTGCAGTTATGCATTTTGAATTGTTTGCTCTGCAGAGCTGTATTGCGCACCTGTCACTTGTGCGCTGTGTTTCTGAAGTTGCAGACTGGGGATGGCATGATCCATTTTTTCAGTCCCGATACAGATACCGGCACTTTGGGGATAAAAATAAGTTTGTTTGGTGTGGCGGCAATGGTTCTGCCGTGGTGCAGCACCACAGTTAAATGGACATATCAATCACAATTAATTATACCAATATTTATACTACTTATTAAAGCATCAATGCATAGAAGGCAGGCTTAGTTAAAAAGATTGTTATATCTGTAGGCCAATACAGAAATTGCAGACGTGCTCCGCAAAATGCTGACACTATAGGCATAGTACCTGAATAAATTAATATATCTGCACAATGGCAATATAGAGAGGGTGACTGTACAGTAGGCCTATGTAACGATGGCTAGCCAGTTAACTCTGTGCAGTAGCCCACTCTTAAATTAAGTAAATCTTACTCTCTGACACCTCAAAAACGCTTTAGTGAAGTAAGGTAATATCAAGGCATAGTCTTGGTAGGGGGAGGGGTTGTGGGTCCGTGGCCTGTGGATCTCATTGCTGCTTTTTGCAGATAATGTGGTCCTGATGGCATCATCGGTCCGTGACCTCCAGCACTCATTGGATCAGTTCGCAGCCGAGTGTGAAGCGGCTGGGATGAGGATCAGCACCGCTAAATCTGAGTCCATGGTTCTCAGCAGGAATCCAATGGAGTTTTCTCAGGAGGGTGGCGGGCATCTCCCTTAGAGATGGGTTGAGAAGTTCGGCCATCCGTGAGGAACTCGCTGCTCCTTTGTGTCAAAAAGAACCTGTTGAGGTGGTACGAGCATCTGGTAAGGATGCCCCCTGGGCTTGCTTTCCTAGGGAGGTGTTCCAGGCACGTCCAGCTGGGAGGAGGCCTTGGGGAAAACCCAGGACTAGGTGGAGAGATTATATATCCACGTTAGGCTGGGAATGCCTCGGAATCCCCCAGTCCAGAGCTGGATAATGTGGCTTGGGAAAAATAAGTTTGGGGTCCCCTGCTGGAGCTGCTGTCCCCGCGACCCGACTACGGATAAGCAGGAGAGGATGGATGGATGGATGTAGTAGTCCAGACATAATCAACGTGATGAAACTAGTATTAGTGACATATGTGCTCCCGTACCTCCTGTTAGTGAGGATAAGGGTTGGGTATGGTAATAGTCACATTTGAACCCAATTTGGTGCCAAAAGTCTAACAAATCAAATTTCAGTTGTAGAACACCGCATTGCAAACTGGAAGCATTTGGGCGTGGCTGCTATTTTGTTGTGCAAAAGCCCGTATGCTAGAGAGACTTTGAATTAGCGGCATCCTATAATTCTATAGAAAACCTTCGCCATTGACTTGACACATTGAACATTAACCAAGCTGCTGGTGGATGCTCTCGTAGACGCTCACGTAAATAATGGAAGAAAATATGTGGCCCACCTACAGTTTTTCTTGTTAAAATCTGGCCCACTTGAATTTGTAATTGAATAGCCCTGGCCTAATGGTAAAGGACATGTCTACCATACAAATGAGCACTGAGGCCATGTTTTTGTGTTAAAGGTGGAGTGAGTCTGCTGTGCTGGAGAAAGATTGTTGATATTTGAATTCGATGAGAACAAAAACACCTCTCCTTTCAGTGCCATTCTCAGAAGCTCTTCTCACCACATTTCACACACAGTGCCAAGGCTGGGTTATGTCGGTCTGCACCACTTTGTCTAAGTGTTCCCGTTAACAGAGCCAGGCTGTGTAGGAATACCAGATTTGTTTTCAGCGTGCACACAGAATGCACCATGAGCAGGTTGTCTGAATTTGACAAAAAGTGCAAGGCTTACAATTGCTTACACAACCTATAACCTGCTAAGTCAGACTCATTGGTTAGGAACTTTCCCTGGAAAACTCTCTCTGGCTGCATATTATTTTACTCCAAATATAGGGCTCATGCCAATCACTTCCTGACAAATTATGTCTGGCACCTACTGTATGTATTCCGGTTTTGGGTGGGGAAATAAAATGTATGCTGAACAATTTAGTCATTGATAAGAATGCTTTCTACCAGTAACTTCAATTGGCCATTATACATCATTGAACGGTTCCTCTAACGGTTGGTAAACTATTGAACGTCTCTAGAGGTGTTTGGAGATTATAAACTGGCCGTATAACAAAAGGTAGCGTGTGGGTTGCGATGCATGCATTTCATGGCTTGTATGTTGAGGTTGTCCAGGACAACAAACACTGTTATTGTGGGTGAATGTTTATTTGCGTGAAAAACCTGGCGGCAATGGCTTGATACAGTCTAGTGCAGGGTTCCCCAATCCTGGTCCTAGAGGGCCGCAGCCCTGCATGTGTTAGATGTGAATTAATTGGTCAAAACGAGCCATTCATTTGAATCAGCTGTGTTGGAGCAGGGAAACATCTAAAACATGCAGGGCTGCGGCCCTCTAGGACCAGGATTGGGGAACCCTGGTATAGTGTGTTGTCATTGACGATGTGTGTTTGCATCGGCTAGTTAGGGTTATTATGGTGTGTTTTAGTAATGTTTAGTGTGTGTGTGTTGTTTAAAGACACAGAGGAGACCTGGCCTAAAAGTGACTGATGAGAACACACCTAGAAAATAATTTCATAATATCGTTTTCTTTCTCTCTCCAAAATTCATAAGTATTGTTGATAAAAAAATAAATCTGGACCAGGTTTACTCCTGAGATAACACTATATACTATAGGGCAACCAATCCTATATCCACACAAGAAATAATGTGAACATTATACTGTACCAATCAACCACCTTACGACTGAGTACATCAATAATTTAGAAGCGCCAACTCTGTCTTTTCTCTGTTCTCCTTCCTTTGTTTTGCTTTCCGCTCCTTCTTAAGTCCTCCTTCCCTTTCATGCCTCATCAAAGAGCAGGCGTGTTTACATGCTAAACTTGGTTGCGGCAGGTGGGTGGTGCAGTCAGCGCTCTGAAGTCATTGTGACAGGCCCCCTTTATGGGCTTTTGGGTTGCTGTAGAGTCACATTTCCCGGCTGTGTGTGTGTGTGGGCTGAATCATTATTTTGTATCATCAGCATTCTGCTCATTTTAGAGCCTAAAAGCTTGGAACAATTCCAATGGTTCTACTGCGAAGTACAGAGAAGTTTGCTAGTGTTTTATCATCAACCCGAATGGCGGCTCGTGGCTACTTGGTAGCTACTGTGAATATGTTGTGGGTCCTTTTAATGACGGAATGACTAAGTGAATCATGAAAGCTTTTCTATCCGCTTTTTTTTTTTTGCTAAATTTCTGGGATAACCTTCAAATGGGCAGTATGGACAAAGTGACGCAGTACCCACTAGCCTAGATGTCAACATGGTGGCCCAGTAACAGCATCTAGGACTGTCTGCATTTCAGTAAGAAGGGGATTGGGCCTGCGTGTGTGTACGTGCTAGTTGAAGTTCGATGCTCAGTTCACAGTTTGTGTGGAGCATTGCGGCCCTGTCTTGCCAACTGCTCCAAAAGGTGGCCCCGTCCAACTGTGACAGTCCATTCTGGGACGGCGCGCACACACACACACACACACACACACACACACACACACACACGAGAGGTAACGGAAGTGCCATAAATCTGTCAACGAGGCTGAAGTGAGCTTAGTGCCACACGGGCTGTGTGCCCGTCAGTGATGTGTGCACTATAAAACCCTGTGCGCCATAAAAGCCAAGCTGTCTTGTGGAACGCTGTGTGTGAACGTCTCTGTCTTAACTTAGTCCCCCGCTCTGAAAATACACCCGCTTGCCTGCCTGCCTGTCTGCCTGTTTGTCTGTCTGTCTGCTGCTCCGCCCGTCTCTGCGTCTCATCTCTGTCCACAAGTCTGTTATTTACCTGTCGTCCTGTCTGAGTCTGTCACTGTCTGTTTTTATTTGTCGTCCATCCCTGCCCATTGGTTTTCTCTCTCTCTCTCTCTGTCTCTGTGTGTGTGTGTGTGATTGCCCTGTCAGTAGTAAATCGGGGCGGTCTCAGGTTTACAGTGGGGCGGTGAGTCGTTAATGGCGGAGAGTGTGCAATATGTAAAGGTTTGTAGATATACCCCCACCCCCCCTTCCCGTTGGCTCAGGGGCTCCGCGGGAGAGACAAACGTCTTCTCAGAATGAAACATGGCCTCATCATGTAGACATTTATTATAGACGGGGCTGCACTCATATTTCTGCTCCACGGAGGAGGGGAGGGGGTAAATAAACAGATGGACGAGAGATACGGAGGCTGAGAGAGAGAGAGAGGGCTGCATAGAGAGCACACAAGAAATCATAGAAAGGGGGTGACAGGATGAGGGAGAGAGCCCGATTTGACTCATTGTGAGAACTGGTGCTAAATGCAGATCCTCATTGATAAAAAAATATATATATATTTTCAAATTTACTTCATTCACCACATTTTTTTTGTCGTCTTCTCCACACATTTACTTCAGGCTGAAAGCTCAGCCTGAGAGGAACAGATAAAATGGAGTCACGAATCACATTCAGATGCCCTAAAAGTGAGTAACTTTCTCTCCTACAAACCTGAAGTACAGTATGTGCACTGCTGCAGTTTATTTATCAGTATGTAGAACACAGAACACCCAGCTTGCTTGGTAGATGTTTGCAATCCCAGCCAAAGTGCCCAAAGAAGAACAACATGCAGCATGAATTATCTGGTAAACTGGTTAAAATAGCCTAACCTAAGACCATACTGACTGAGCTCAACTCTTCCCATTCATCTACAAACTATCCATTCAATGTAATCGTATATAGGCAATGCCAAACACTGCAGGTGTCAATCAAATCAATATCAGGTCAGTGGCCATTTTCAACCAAATGGAATCCTCTAACATCTTATGGTGATTTCAGAACACAGGTACAAGCTGAACAAGTCAACTGCCCGCTGAATGGCATTTACAAAAAAGAAACTGATATATTACTATAAATAGTAATATAAATACTACTATTTATATAACTATTTGCTAAGCCATGAAGTGACTACTGTCTGAAATGGCTACTCCAGTACAGACAAAAGATGCTATTTGAATGTAAAAGGTAAGATAAAGGGACCATGGACTACATATTTGCTCTCGGAGTACTGTATAATATTACCGTGAGCATACTGATACACTATACTGCACACACAAAGGCGAAATAGGGGCATTTGGGCGTATACGCGGCTGTGTACCTGACAGCCAGCCAGGTCACTGCGTGCTGCAGTCGTCAGCAGGCCAGGAGCTATGGAGGTCTTCCTGTCTCACCCTGGGACGGATATGTGTGTGTGTGTGTGTGAGAGAGATCAAAAGACCTTCACTCTGCCTGTTGGCAGCAGCCTGTCTTACTGTTCCTGTACCTGTCTCTCCACCCGTCACTCCAGTTAGTATCCTGTCCTCGTGCCTCTGTCTGTCTGCTGTCCTTCTTTGAACCCACGTGTCCCTCTGTCCCTTGTGTGTCCATTAATAAACCCTCTGTCTGTCCGCTTGACCCTGTCTGCTTATCGTTCTTACAGCCTGTCTGCCATTTGAACCGGAGCATCACTCACGTTTAGGTGTGAAGGAGACGCCCATTGTGCTGCCGCGTCACTATGGCGGGATGTTGTGTTGCCACGGGTCAGGTTACCGTGCCTCTCTTATCGCCAGGGTGTACGCCTGGTCTCAAGAACCAAGCCTCAGAAATGACACAACCGAACGTTACTTCCGTTGTATGTTTGAAGGCTGGACAGTGGGCTGGCGTAACGATTGGTTATCTTAAAGGTCCTGGCTCCATGACAACAAGCATCTGTCCCATGTGGAATGTCCTTGAGGAAGTAAAGTACAGGAGAAATATACTCTCGCCCTGTGTTAGGTACCTTGTTGAATCGTATAAATGTCACATAGCCTACAGCATTATTTACACTACCATAACACACAAGCTACAGAACATGCCATCGGATAAAATACTGTTATTAAACCCGTAGGGAAAATCAGATGACCAAGGATGAGTTTTTACAACAAAGCCCACATCTTTAACATCCATCTTTTAGATGTTAGTCATGATAGAGAAGTCTCCACTCCATTAAACACACTCCATTCCATCAGACCAACGAGCAATTTATAGTCCCCAATTAGCGTAGCCTAAAAAAGATTAGCATTTTCTTTTTGAGCACATTATCAATAAAAAACAAATAGTTTTATTGTTTATAATGTTTTGCTATCGTGCTGAATTTCAAAGCCATACAAGGATATTTGACCATTGCATAGCCAGAAATATAATTTTTCATATGAAGGAAAATGGTTATTTTGTAATATTTGAAAATGTTTTCATTTTAAGTACATGCTTGGCCATTTGTTACCCACTCCAAATCAGTCTAATCCATGCTGGCTCCATCATGCTGGTCTGAGTCATTCATGTCCAGACCAGAAATCAGCCCAGGCCAGTCCAATCCATAGGAGGCTGTAGAGTCGTGTGCCAGTGCCGGTTTGTCCGTCCTCCAGCAGCATATGGCACTGACATGCTCTCGGGGAGCCTCTTCCACCAGCCTGGCCTGCTCAGCCCAGGGACAGATGGCAGTGCAGTGGGCCTTGAAGTGCAGCTCTAATGCATCACACTGCTGCTACTGGCGCACGGTCAAATGGACATACTCCTCTGCCCGCGTCCAGGCTCATATGTCATCTTGTCTGCGTGGTACATTTCTTGCAAGCGTTCATTGAGGTCCCCTACCACTCTGCTCCTTGTGTCCATTGATTGGCACTTATTTAGAGTTAGAGGCTGTTTATTTATTTACATTCTTTTGAAAGCGTGCCCCCTCACCTTATTACACGGTGTGCAACCGAAGCCTCCACAAACGCACCGTACTAGATCAGCTGCCGTTGTCAGTGGCTGCAGCAGAGATTATTACTGGCCTGGCCTTGGTCTGCTCTAGCCTTGGCTTTTATTACCTGTCTGCCTGCCTGCCTGCCTGCCTGGTGGTCACAGTTCCTTCTGAGCATGCTACTGCTGCTACATCTTGTGCATGATGTTGCATGCCTTTCATGGCACATGCCAACTGTACGTTCTATGCCATGGTGAGTAGGCTGAAGTAAAGAGGGGACAGAGGCTATATTGTTGGTCTTCCTACTATTCCCATACTGTATACTTCCCAAAGTTGGGGTTGGCATTATCCAATGGCTCCTGAGATGATTTCAACATACAGATTTACATTTTTATATACTGTGTGTGTGTGTGTGTGTTTATGTATATACAGTTTTGTATTTTGGTAAAGAAATTAACCTGTGAAACCTAAGCCATTAATGTTATATACAGTGCATGATAGTCTCTTATGCACACACACCTACCTACCTACCTACCTACCTCACAGTAATGCACAAAATACCACAGAATGCAAAAATATCAAGTGGTGTAATTAGCAATTGAAGCATAAAATGTGTCAATCCAATGCAGCAGTTATGGCTATATTAAGTTTAGTTTTGATGGCAAGGACTGTGAATACAAAGACTACCTGAATCTCCCACCAGTCCTAATTGCACTTAAATGCACTAAATTGATTTAGTTTTTACATATACACTACCGTTCAAAAGTTTGGGGTCACCCAGACAATTTAATGTTTTCTATGAAAACTCACACATTCATCAAATGAGTTGCAAAATGAATAGAAAATATAGTCAAGACATTGACGAGGTTAGAAATAATGATTTTTATTTGAAATAATTTTG
>JAODUH010091087.1:0-14383 GCA_027564835.1 Typhlichthys subterraneus | reverse complement strand
GGGGGGAATTATACCCCCCCCCCCACACTGCTCCCCTGCATAGCACACAATTACCAAATAAAATCATAAAAGTGTACTTTTAATCCCTTATCTGGACAAATCAAATTATTTAATGGTTTATCACTTGTTTTTCTTAAAAACATAACAGAACATTCTAAAATAAAGGGTACATTGTTCATAAGTGTTGATGACTAAATTGTCCCCCAATTCTGGAATGACCCATATACATAATATTTAATTCATAACACAAGGTAGTCTACTAGATTTATGGGCTGGGTCTGTATTGAACAGACCAGTACTGTAGAGCAGTGCAGAATTGTTTTACACGTTATTCAACTATATCATTAATTAGAGGTTGTTATTGTAATGGTTCGTAGGCTACAATACCGGTACTTGACGAACTACGTATGTGTGTAGCATACTGTAGCCACTTTTACGAATCTACAAGGCACTTTTACAGGATAAGACTGAACACTATGCTAATACATTTTTCCCTATCTTAAGCATTACCAGTGCTGTACCTTCGAGCATACAGCCACATATTTTAGGCTGAGTTCAGCCACCTCCCACAAATTTTAATCCACCATCAACACTTTAGCTAACTGTTTTCGGGTTTGGAAAGATATTATGAGCTCCCTGTAACAGCAGTACATTAGTCCGTCATACCTCGTCGAAATTTCACATTCCAGAAGCGCATCTGGAAAAAGGCATAGATGTCTGTAATGTGGTGGGATTACAATACACCTCTGCATTGTCTGACCATTACCTAACTCGAAATTTCAATTAAATGCATGCAGAAGGATAATACATTATATTATAGGCGACATATCGACAGTTCTACCATTTCAGGGCTTAGTGATAAATTGCTAAGAGTCATTTTATAGACTTTGTGGGTCCAGTTGATATTCTAACAAATAATTTCAATAAAACTCTTGGTAATATTCTAGACTCGGTTGCTCCATTACAATTAGCAACGCGAATTAGGAGGTCAACCCCATGGTTTACAGCTGAGTTGTGCTTGCAAACAAATAGAATACAAATAAAAAACTAGAGCGAAAATGGCGTTCAACAAAACTCAATGACTTCTATAAAGCGTGGAATGGTAGTTTATTAAATTACAAACAACCTCTTTCGGCAGCAAAAGCTCCATACTACTCAATGTTAATTAGGACTAATAAAAATAATACAAGATTCCTGTTTGACACTGTTGCAGAATTAACACAGAAGCAGTCGTCTCCTGATAATCTAGCTCTCACAGCTAATGACCATGAAATTATTTACTAATAAAATTGACTCAATACGAGAAGAAATGATTGCTTCAACTCAATTCCAATCAAATCATTCTAGTCAAATAAATGAAGACGAAATGGTCAATGGCGCGGATATACTTGATCATTTAGATATGGGACTATCCCTTTATACCCTTTCCGAATTGGTAAGTACATCTAAGCCTACCAATTTTTCACTCGATCCACTAGCTGGAAAAATCATTAAAGAGTTATTTCCAATTTTAGGGCCCTCTATACTTAATATAATTAATACATCACTCATCTGGTATCGAACCTATAGCTTTTAAATCAGCCATGATTAAACCCTTACTTAAGAAACCTAGCCTTGATCCTGAAATTCTTAATAATTATAAACCGTCTCAAATCTCCCTTTCATTGCTACGATTTTAGAATTTTTTTTAGCTAAGCAAATTATTGGCTGTATGAGTACCAACAAATTATTTGAATTATTCCAATCAGGATTTAGAGCACTCCACTCTACTGAAACTGCACTTATGTAAGTTGTTAATGACTTACTGCTTACTATAGATACAGATACTTCATCTGTGTTATTACTATTGGAATTAAGTGCAGCTTTTGATACAGTGGACCATACCCTGCTCATTAAGCAATTAAAAACATATATTGGTGTGAATGGGGTGGCAATTTCATGGTTTAGCTCTTATTTAACCGAAAGGACACACTGTGTAGCTCATGGTAATGTGACCTCCAACTATCATAAGGTTACCTGTGGCGTCCCACAGGGTTCTGTACTGGGCCCTTTGTTATTTTGCATTTATATGCTACCACTGGGTGATATTATACGTAAATATGGTATTAGTTTTCATTGTTATGTTGATGATATCCAACTTTATATGCCCCTGGAACTCAAAAACCAGTCTAACCTCAGAATATTTGAGTCATGCATTTTTTAAATAAAACAATTAATGTCTTTAATTTTTTGCACCTAAACCCAGATAAGATAACAGATAAAATGTTAATTATTGGACCAGCCAGACAGAGACACCTGTTTAAGGATGCCACACTTAACTTTGACAATTGTCATATTATTCAGAGTAACTCAGCAAAAAACTAAGTGATATTTGACTGTGTGCTTTCTTTTGATTTACACAATAAAGTAAAATTGAAATTTTCCATCTTCGCAACATTACAAAGATTCGGACGATTTTATCTTTGATAGATGCAGAGACTCTAATTCATGCGTTTGTATCTTCACGGTTGGATTACTGCAATGGTTTACTCTCTGGCATTTCGAAAAAGAGTATTAAAAAGCCTTCAGATGGTACAGAATGCTGCTGCCAGTATCTTGACTAGAACTAGAAAATTTGATTACATTACTCCAATCCTTGCTGAATATCACTGACTGCCAGTTTATCTGAAATGTGATTTTAAGATTCTATTGTTCACCTATAAAGCATTACATGGACTGGCACTTTCCTATTTATCTGACCTAGTGATACCATATGTTCCATCCTGAGCCCTACGCTCACAAAATGCTGGCTTGCTATCCATCCCTAAAGTTAAAAAGAAGTCAGCAGGATTTAGAGCATTCTCACATAAGGCCCCACTTTTGTGGAATTCCCTACCAGCTGATGTTAGACGTGCTAGTATTGTTGACCTTCAAAATCAAACTAAAAACCTATTTGTACAATGAGGCATTTAGTTAGCAACAGTGAATGTTCCCCTCTGTTTAGTGACCAAAATGTACCTGAAATTGAGATTCATATGTGAAAGTACAAACAACAGTAGACAACAGACATTCAGTGGTTGTCATTCAGATGACCACTAAGCTGTTTGTGGTACAGCGGCGCAGCACTTTGCTAACGAAAACCAGGCAATCTGATTGGATATTAATAGCATAATTTTATATATTTTAGGTTGAGTCAAAATGTTTTAGTCCAATTGAAGTCACGAGTCATTGGTGTTAAAGTCAAAGTAGAGTCGGAAGTCTTGTTCAATTTGGTCAAGTCGAGTATAAAGTCATAATTTTTGTGTCCACACCTCTGCTGCTACTTGTCAGTGTACACTACAGAAATATTGAAGAGGTGAATGTATACATTGTATTACATTGTGGAACCTTTAAGAAACAGCCATGTGCTTTGTGTTTGTGTATCCATTGTAGCCTGGAACAGAAACTGAATTATGCTTGTGTGCACAGAATACTTGGTGGGATTTTTTGGTAAGTCAATACATGTTTTTTATTATATATTTTATTTTGGACTTTGTTGGTTGGTTGTTGATTTTTGGCATTACAGCCAGTATGTACACCTTCCTATCTGTATTTGTCACCATCTTTTACAAGCTTAATGCAAATGTGTGTTTATGTTTGATAATTTATGTGTCTGCTCCATGGGCAACCATTTTGGGATATTTGTGTTATCTGGTTCATTTATAACTTCGCTATTCATGCAAGAAATTTGCATGTTCATACAAAACATGAAGCCAAAGGAACTTCACCGGATAAATGTAATGTTTTTGGTTATTACACTAATGCCTACTCAAAAACAAAATAGGTTTTGGCTGTTATTTTTTATCCTAAAAATAACCGGCGACCCATAATGGTCAAATTAATTTTGTGAGCTGAAACATCAAAACAATGACCCAGATTCACACAATTCTGTAAGGAAAAAAGTCCTACATTGTACCTTACTTCCACAGGAGTCCACTGCCATGGAGACACAAGGTTGAATGCAACATTTCCTTCCTTTCTCCTCACCGAACACTCCCAACACAGTTTCCTCCATGTCCAAAACCCCCACCCCCACCATCTGCTCCCTCTCCAGGGGCTCTAAGTGGGGCGCTCCCCTTCTCCAGCACAGGTGAAGGCCCCACTTGGCTTGGGGTCAAGCTGATCACTGTGAACCGTCTGTTGGGAGCAGGGGGTTAGCAGGTCCCCTCTCTCGCCTCGTTCCTGGAGGTTCCTCTTGTTCCTAGCGACTTCAGTGAGCATTTGGAGCCGGCGCTCCTGGTGTTCCTCCAGGCCTTGCCACAGCTCAGCGCGCTCTCGCTCTCGCTTGAGCTCCCTGGAATGGAACAAGAGGAGGCGAGGAGAGATAAGAGATCACTAAAGCAGGGTAAATGATAGGCCAGGGGTGCTGCAAACAGCTCTTTATATGTGTATGGAACAATTTTGTGTTGAATACCATTTAATCATTCTGTACGAACTCATCAAAATGTGTTTTATGCCTATATAACTATTTAGCTAATGAAAATGTTTTGTCTGGGTATCACCTTATGCTCTTTTGACAGCTCAAGGTAACATTACCTCTGTGAGCTGGTCTTCTCATCCCCAGTAAACCCATTACCTTAATTTGTCATTTGTCATCAAGTCATACCATTTGTCATCAAGTCATACCATCCAGTGCTAGAGATTAAAGCTAGCTACAGCTAGCCATATGTTTTTTTTTTTTTAAAGTAGACGGCTTATGGTAGAGAAATTAACATTAAATTCACGGGCAACAGCTCTGGTGGACATTCCTGCAGTCAGCATGTCAAATACACGCTCCCTCAAAACTTTGTGCATTGTGCTGTGCTCTTGATGCCCCCCCGTGTGGACTTGGGTCTCCTGGAACCCTATGCTAAATACGTTGTGACAAACCTCGGCATCAAGATGGATTGTGACTTTAAAATGGAAAAGCAGATAAATTCAGTTGTGAAAGCTGGCTTCTTTCAACTAAGGTTACTAACTAAGTTAAAGCCATTTTTATCTTTTAATTATTTTAAGAAAGTGATACATGCTTTTATCATATCACGCTTAGATTATTGTAATGCCTTATATATTAGTGTCAACAAGGCTTCCCTCTCGAGACTACAATTAGTACAAAATGCTGTCGCAAGGCTTCTCACTGGAACAAGAATACGGGATCACATATCCCCGGTTCTTGCTTCTCTTCACTGGCTTCCAGTTCGTTTTAGGTTTGATTTTAAGATCCTATTATTTGTTTTTAAATCTCTTCATGGGTCAGCTCCGCCATATATTTCTGAACTTTTAAAATCCTATACTCCAACAAGGTCATTACAGTCTGCTGGCCAGCAGCTCCTGGTTGTCCCTAAGACACGGCTGAAAAATACTGGAGGCCGAGCCTTCGCAGCCGCAGCCCCAAGACTAAGGAATGAGCTCCCCCTCCTGATTAGACTGGCCCCCAGCTTTTGTGTTTTTAAATCACAACTAAAAACACATTTCTATTAGTTGGCTTTTAAACCTGTCTGAGCTGTTTTTATGTTGCTGTGTTGTTTTATTGTTTTTATTGTTGTGTGTAACTAGGTTACACACAACAGATGTAGACAGATTTGTAAACAATATTTGTGAGAAATGGGACTTCTGTGTACATAGAGAAAGTATTAGATCTTTGAGTTCAGCTCATGATGAATGGGGGGCAATAACCAAAGTGTTGCGTTTATTATTTTGTTCAGTGTATAAAATGTGATGATTCATTTGGTGTTTGTGTGAGGTTTGTAAAATAGAGTATGGAGGTGTAGTTAGGTGAGCAGAAGTTGAACTATAAATATTTGTCAGTTTCTGGAGAGACTGCTTGAGCTAGCGCCCTTATTGCTTATTTTTTTACTTGTATATATTTATGTAGTTAAAAATCAGGACCTAAACTAAGCAAAGCTTTTAGTGCCGGTAGTGAGATTCATACCTCAGACCTTCCGATTCAGTCATATATTCAACCCACTATGCCAAACCTGGCACTTGGAAATCAGACTTAAAGGATATATTTGTTTCTCGTGAGATGAAAGCTAGCCACAGCTAGCCCGTTTGTTAAAAAAATATATATTTAAGTTTTAATTATATTTTCTTTCAATATGTAAGTGCCTGTTATCAAATTTCTATTAAATATTTTTTTTATGAGTACAATATGGGGTCTGAACCTGGGATATCTGAAATTACACCACCTGAAGGGTGAGTTTTGGGGCCTGGGTCAGTAATATTAGCAGGGGAATATAGTTATAAATAAATCAGATATGTGGGGGTCATTACCATTAGCATGGGAGTAAAGTTATATAAATAAATCAGATGTTGGGAGCCAGACAGGGAGTTCGAAAGAAACGCACTCAAAGTTCAACTCAGTGCATGGGTAGATTACAGATCTGGCTTTCAGTCTGTCCAACCCCGCCCCCTCGTCCAGCGTCCACCGAAATATGTAAACAAGGCCCGCTGAGTTTGTTGTTGTGAAATAGTAGGCTACTAATAGTAGGTCTAATTGTTAGAGACACACTAAAACAGATCTGAAAAACGCCACAGGAACCTGGCAAAGCATGCGATGCCTGTGGACCATCAGACAACTTTGGAGACACGCCAAAGTTGGTACAAGGCCTACGTGATATTGAAGGGTGAATAAAGGTGGTGCTATCTAAACTTAATTATTAGCCTATTATTGTTAGCTTATGGTGTTTCAAAAATGAGTTGAAATGTGTAAATATCTCTAAATGTATCGAATGTATGTTTGTGAAAATAATAGCAACCTAATAGAAAACGTGCTGATAAATTTGATGTTTGTGTAATGTTTGTAAATTGGAGTATGGAGGTGTATTTAGGTGAGAAGAAATTTAATAATTATTAGAAGGTTTTTGGCAGTTTGTTAAAAACTGCGTGGGCCAGCTACCCCACCGATACTGTAAAAAAAAAACTTGATGTCATGTTATGTTTTTCTAAATGCAAGCAAAAGTGGATTTATGTGAACGGACTTGTTAAGTGCGTGTTTGAAAGGACAACTTATTCAACTAGGCCGCAAGGGCTGCTGCCTAGGGACTCAATCAGCCATAAATGAAATGTATATCTGACAAAATATATTTGCTTCAACATAAAAGTTAGCTTTGTGGCTTATGGCTCCCAACTCCTTGTCAGCATTTTTTTCCTTATGGTCTCGCAAAGCCACAACCGTGTCGTCCCATGATTGCTGCTCAGTAAAAGGGACAGACGTGTTTCAACATATCCATGTCTGGTGTTCATGATGTAGAGACAACAGACATTGTACTTGATCACTTTCCAGTGCAGAAATTCATGTCACTTAACGCTGCAGTAATCAAACTTAAAACTAAATATGACGGCCATTTAAAGGAAGACTTTGTGGAATAAATGATACACTGAATAATAGATGGAATAATAGACTTGATATGTGTGTGTGTCTGTTTCTGTATATAATAGTGCATCTCACCTTATGTACTTCCTTCTCCTGCTTGCACCCATTGTCAGATAATTTCAGTTATATGTCTTCAAGTCTAGTTATATGCTGTTACCGAACACCGCCTTTTGTTAGACCTAGATTCTGCCTGCTGATTTTGCTACTCTGTTCATCTGTGAAACACCTGGTTGAGACTTTGGACTGCCTTTTGGATACTGAATTTGGATTGAGGACTTGAAATAAACCTTTTTTGTCTGCATCTGCTCATTTGTATGTGAGTCCTTATTACAAACCATGACAGCTATTACTTGCATAGTTCAGGGAAAAAAACCTTAATAAACATACCTTAAAAACGTGTAAGTCATGTTATGTTTTTGTTTTGTTTTTTTTGTTACGTAAATGTAAGTGAATGTGGATGTGTACATTTGTTACGTGTAGGGCTGCACGATTATGGCCAAAATGCTAATCACGATTATTTTGATCTATATTGAGATCCCGATTATTTATCACAATTATTCATAGATTTTATGAACAATGTATTTTTATTGCGCTCACATTTCAAAAAGACCACGGAAATCACTTCCATATTGTGCTAAATTCCGGCTAATGTACAAATATTAGTTTCAAAATAAGACTGGTCCTTAAATCAGTGGTTTCAGAATGTTTGCAATGCAAATATGCATTGTATCCTACATATTTTATTAGCTTCAAGGCTGATTTTGTTTCGCTTTCGCCAAGCGATTATGTTTATCAACGAACCATTGATGTCACATGGCAATAGCGGAACTGTTTACTTTTTACTCAACCAGTAAGATGGAAAATATGGCTGGAAAGTTTTAAGTTTACGGTACTGTTTTTTGTGAATGTAGTAGGTGGATGGGTGAATATCCAGTACCAATGGTACTTAAAAAAAAAAACAAGTACCGTCATGTTTTCAGAATTTTGGCATCGACTTGGTACCAAAGTATCAGTTCTTGTGACATCCCTACTTTCTATTACTTTTCTATTCGGACTGCTTCCTCGCAACATCCAGGAAAGTTTTGTACATCCACATGCTGTTGTTAAAGGGTGTGCACAAAGCCAAATCGGCTGCTGTTGGTGGGTGACTAGGAAGCGCTTGATTTGATACATAGAGTTTTCTATGAGCACAGCACGTATTTTAAACATCAATATCACAGTCGATCATGTTAATTTAATCGTTGAAGCCAAAATCGTAATCGAGATCGATATTCCATTAATCGTGCAGCCCTAGTTACGTGTGTGTGTCTCTGTCTCATGTGAAAAAGAAAGTACACCCTCTTTGTATTCTATATTTGTACAGGTCAAGACATAACAATCATCTGTTCCTTAGCAGGTCTAAATATTTGGTAAATACAACCTCAGATGAACAACTTCACATGATATTACACCGTGTCATGATATATTTAACAAACAAAGCCAAAATGAAAAAGCCACGTGCGAAGTACACCTTATGATTCAGTAGCTTGTATATTTTCACCTTTAGCAGCAATATCTTGAAGTAACCATTTTATGTTTTACTTTACCAGTCTCTCACATCGTTGTGGAGGAATTTTGGACCCCTCTTCTTTACAATGTGGCTTCAGTTTCATTGAGGTTTGCAGGCATTTGTTTTTTCACTGCTCTAATAAGGTCACGCCACAGCATTACAATTAGGTTGAGGTCTGTTTATTATTTTCTTCTTCTTGTTGTTGTTCTGCTGTAGGTTTGCTGGTGTGCTTGAGATCAGTGTCTTTTTGCATGATCCAATACCAGCCAAGCATAGGCGAGTCTAGAAAATTTTACATGGGGTGGCAGAAGAGTGGCAAGATGAAATTCAAGGGTGGCATATTGTTTTACTTTAATTTTACCAGGAAAGTTGTCTGAGAACATATTCTCATTTGCAGCAATGGCCTGGGAGTGGTTAACGGGCGAGAGAGGATAATAAAACCATTTTGGGGATGATTTGGTATCCATGATGGCATGAGGACTACATGGTAAATTTGGCCAGGACACCTGGTTGACCAGGACACCTGTTTAACGTCCCATACTAAAGATGGCAATCTACACAGGGCAGAGTCCCCTTTATTTTCCAGGGGCACAGGGATTTTATACCTTTAGACCAGAGGGAGGAGTGCCCCCTACTGACCATCCAACACAACTTCTAGCAGCACCCTGGTCTCCAAAACAAGAACTAACCAGGCCCAATCATGCTTAGTTTTCAAATCAAACCAGCAATGTTAAACAGGGTGCTGGACAATGACAGTTTTGCCCACACAACAACCAAAAAACATTTGTGCTTACTATACGTACCAAAGTAGATGATAAATGTGCATTCTATTTTGTATACATATTTCTTCTATATTGCTTCTAGATTCTGGCTTTGCTTAGGCTTTAACATTCAGGGCCGCGCTGCCTATTGGCGGCTCACCCCCCCCCCCCCAACCGTTACCAGGGCCTGCATGCTCCCGCCATAGGCTACCAGACATTCACTTCACCAGTGCTCCCTGTCTCACGGGTGCTTCACACTGATTGTTTATCGTTTGAACCTGTGGGGCCTGTTTGGGTATATAGGTTTGGGTTTTGGGCTTTTTTTCTTTGTCTATTATTGTTTGCCTTTTGGCTACTGTGGCAGTGTGTTGTTTTGTTTCAGCTGTATGAAGGCAAATTATTAAACGTCGAGCGAAAGCTCTTTCATGAGTTCCACATCTCGGCGTCCTCTTTTGTCTGCGCCTGCTCTCGCCCCCTTGCCACATTACATACTGTCTACTCAGTTTCGGCTAAACAAAGTTATAAGGCTATTAGATTTACACCATACCAGGCTAATCTGACAACACAATTCCGTTTAATTAATATGTTTCAAGATTTAAAATATATGAAGACTGAAATGACAACCTTATATTAAAACATTATGCCAACCTTATTTTAGCCTACTTAATTTTCCATTTATAGGCTATTTGGGATTTCCCCTATGCTGCAGCTATCTCTGTCCTTCCTTCAATAAATGACTTAAGTCAATAGGCCTACATGGCATATTAAAGTTAAATCTGACCTGAAGCTCAAACGCGGCCATTGAAACTGACAGTCTGTTTATTTTATCAGACCACACATTCTCCATATGACTGAAAGTTCACTCTGCATAGGTATTGCTTACTGGTATGGAAAAAATAAAACCCACAACATTGAGGACTAGCGTTTCCACAAAAAAAAAAACAGGGATTTATAAGTTTGTTCAGGCAGACTTATAAATAGCTTCTATCTGCAGATGGTTTCCTATAGCCTAATCAATGTTGCTGTAGGAAACTCGCTGGGAAGATTAAAGAAACATTTTTGTGTTTAGTAATATCAAAACGTTTACACGCTCGTGAAGAAAGAAAAAAGAAAGAAATATGTCTGACACTAACCAGTTCAATATACTGATAGCTAGGCTATGTAAATTATGTTAGGTTACTATTGTTTGTTACTGTTACAAGCCAAATCACCAACAAACAGCATGGCTAAAAAAACTACATTATTAAAATATATCTGTGCTTGCAGGAGATACATGAACATGCTTAAGTTATGTGTATTTTGTGCAGCTTTCCTACTCGAAGTCTATATACTGTCAAAGGGATTTACCTGGATTTCACTCAAAAAAGGCCAAATAATATTCCTTTTCTGTTCTTAATTTATTTCCATGTTCAGTTCATATTGCTAGCGGTGGCCAGGTAGAAGGCATATCCATTAGACAGTAGGTAATAATAAAATAAAATCACAAGTTCAGTTAAGTTTACGACCGCCCCCGTATCGTAGCGGTAGGCTACCGGGCATTATATCCAATAGTCAGTAGACTACCGGCAGGTAAAAAGCAACGGCGTGGTCTTTAGAGAAGTAGGCTGCATAATTTTGCTAGATCACCATTAAGATTAAAGTGAATCATGTGTTTAGCGTGTAGAGTCCGTTCAAAAATGTCATATTCTCTGTGATCCATTTCTCTATGTCTCTCAAATTGACCGGGCTGCTGGCAGCATGTGGTTCCTTCCGGGTGCCACTTTCTATCGGGCAATCACTTTTTGTCATGACACCAGCAATATGGAATATTGCATGGATTATCAGATCACAAGTATATTCCAGAACCAGCAACACAAAACCTAATTCCTGCACAAGTTTCATACATACTTTTGAAGGTGGCTCCCGAATGTAGGTGGATTCAACCAAGAGGGCACCGAGACGTGTTGTAATCTCGGGCTTGGAGCAACCTATGGATGCAACAGCTGGTGGGCTGCAGGCCAGCGCTCAACGTGCACCGTGCGGTCACTACTCAGAAGCATGCCAGTGGTTGTTGTTTCTATAGTTACCCGAACTCCAGTTCCATGAATGAAGCGCTGGCGCTGCTACTATGCTAACCAATGCCAGCAGCTAATGCTACATACAGTAACTCCGGCCACACTAGTTCAAATGGAAGAGTTTTTTTGATTATTTTCGTGTTTGATCACATCTGTTACAAGCTGTTCTGTGAAGCACCTTGTTCTCAACAGTCAACAGGATAAAATACAGGAACACTAAACAGACTTTCACTTCTGGCATTTGAAAAGGAATTTACAGAGACCATATGGAGTCGAATTTACTAAATATTTGGATAAGCCATGCCATAGCAGCATCAACTTGTACAGGTAGGCTGTATAAATTACATCTTCTTACCATATATAATTTTTCTGTGTAGATTTTTGCCTATAGTTGTTATCTATTAGGCTAACTAATATATCTTTGGAAACCATGATCTGGTCTGCCATTGAGCCTTTTCATAGGGCCCTTGGATTTGTTTTGCGCCTGGGCCCACCGTGATTACGCTACACTTCTGCAGCATGCTATAGAAAATGTAATATAACCGCGTGGACAGGTTTCATTGGATTTAATTTAATGTTGTAGCCTACATGTTACCACACAGACTGTAGCTTATACTCTCACTGATCCGAAGCCGGTGGATTGGGTCCCCTTGATAAGATTGGGCATATTACGCTTCACTTTCAGTATGTTTTATGTCAATTTTCTTTAAAGATTAAAACAGTTTGCTCAAGGATGGATTTAACATCGGGTTTGACAATTAACTATATTAAGTGTCAGTTATATTTACTCCTAACGTGTTGCCTTCATTGCTCAGTGCTAGCATTAGGCTGTAGCATAACGTACACAGAAATAAAGAAATGCTTCAGTATTTTATTGCTAACATACTATATATTTATAATTATATAATTCAAGATAGGTTAGTTGGTTAGGCACGTCTTCATCATTAGCATCATTTTTGCATTAAGTCTACTACAGTCTACTAGTTGTTAGCTTATATAAAATACTGAACTCAGAATTTTAATGGTTAAAATACTAATGGTCTAGTAGCTGGCTATAGCTACAATAATTATATAGAGAATGTTTACACTAAGAACTGCAGATATTTATTCTTGTACCATGCTAGAGGACCCAATCCACGGCGGGGACCCAATTGAGGGCACAACACCGGCAAGACTGTATACGGTTGGACATGGAGTGTGGACACATGGACTAATCAGAAACACTAATCTTTTTTCTATATCTGCTTATTGTAATGTAGCCTACAAAAAAGTATGGATAGCTTTTTGTCAACAGAGTGGTAAGTAGCTTACTGTATGTTTTATAGTAATATTAGTAAGCTTTATTTGTGGGCCATCATGGAAACCCATGGACAATATTTGGAGTGCAAATGAATCAAGAACAAGCGGCCGCCCATCTCCGAGATAAAATCGGATATAATAAATTAACTTTCGAGGTGGCGGCGCGGCAGATTGTCAAAAAATTATAGATTTTATGACAAATGTTTCACAAGTTTTTACTGTACTGGTAGCCTACCAGACCATACTGAGAATGGGTGAAATAGGCTGACATGTTTATTGGACATAGCCTTAAGTTGGTATTATTTTTAAAACTATGTAAGAAAATGCACAAATTACATCATATTCACCACATGTTGTCTTAATTCATAAATAAAGTAGGCTAGGTTTATTTAGAGAGAATAACAAGGCGATTTCCATCAAACATAGCTCTATACTAATCTGACAGATATTCATTAGTATCAAAACGATAATAAAAATAAATATATATAATATGGATTCAGATTTTTTTTCTCTCACTTTAATAAAGCCGTCTCACATATCATTTTATGCGTAATAATGCGTCGGTTAAAATGCTGTAATTTATTTTATTGGTATTGTAAAAGATAAAAAGTTATTTATAAAAAATATGGATTAAAATTTTATTTTTCCCCCCCTCATTAATAAGATAAACTCGCTTTTCATTTTAGGAGAAATAGTGCGGCTGTTAAAATGGTGTAATTTAATTTATTGGTATCATAAAAGATAAAAAGTTATTTATGATCGTGGTCTGTTGGTGCTTTGACATGCCAAAAGTGGGAGACTCAGTGGTCGACTCATTACTGACGACCAGCAGCCACCCATCCGAACGAGTACTCCTGTGGGGGGCCCGAAAGCATATTCCACCACAACTGCAACTAGTAAATGTCAGAAATAGTGCTATTAATGATCTAGCTAGCAATTGTTATGTCACATGATGTTAACCATATACGATTCATATCATCCGCCCCCCATAGATGCAGAACTGAATCCGCTGAAGACACTTTCTACAGGACATCGACCTACAGGAGCTGCTATAACACAGTGATTCGACCATGGGCAGGGTCTACAAATGCCAACAAACCACGAAACAACTAAAGACGTCATCAGCCGCAGCCAACATGTGCGAGAAGAAGGAACAAACACCCGCCCCCTAACATGTGATGTAGCTTGTGGTAATGATGCAGACGTCAAATATAGTGAATTGAATTTCGATGGGTGCGACCCTAACATTATTAAATACATAACACATCCAAGCAACATGAAGATCATCATCCATGCTGGATCTTTTGACATTCTCCAAAGGAAAACTGGCTCTGAGCTCCTAAAAAAA
>JAODUH010091066.1:0-14385 GCA_027564835.1 Typhlichthys subterraneus | reverse complement strand
TTCCTTGCCACCCCGTCTCCACCTAGAGCGTTCATTATTTGGAAGGTCACAGTTGGACTGATGCATGGCACTTTCCATCCCCCCTTCCTCGCCCTCCGCGAGGATAATGGGGGTGATTTGAGAGTGCATTGTGATGGATGAATATTAATGTACTGGTGGTTCAGGGCTCCGGGTGGAGCCGCAGGGAGCAAACAACGCCTTCCAAGGTCTGTGCGGATCTAAAGACTGCATACAAGTAAAGAAGTATTGAAGGACTCTCCTTTTGCTACAAGTTATATAATTATGCGCCTATTGGCATCCCGGCTACGTTCTTGCATGCAACAGCATGAGCTGGATTTGGTTGTGTCCTTGAACGCACACGCTGGAGCGGACACGTGTTCAGCCCACAAACCGACACTCTCTGCCCTGACTGAGCCGTTCCATCTGAGAGCCATTTGTCAGCATTCTGTGTGCTGTAGAACAGCTCCTTTTTATCTACGCTTGAACCCCGAGAGACCCTGTCCGTCAGCGACACACGGTCTCGTCTTTTCTTTTGCTCCATCTTTTCCACTTCCAGCGGTTCTCTTTCTCTCTCACTATCTCTTTTCTTTTTGCGCTTATGGAGCGTTTACAGTTCAAAACTCTAGAAAAGTCTTCTGGGAATGTCTAAGCTACGATTGAGAAGTCTACCCGCCAACAAAACAAAAGTTGTAAATCCCCACACACACACACACACCTGGTGTCTACCGTCCAACAAGTACAGTGTCTTTAATAACATGAATTTACAGCGTCTGCCCTTTTCAACCTATCATGGAGCTTATAACTGCAGGGTAGGTTTGTTGTTGCTGGTTACGCAAGACAAACTGTCGCTGGGTCAAAGGCTAAGCTCTTCCTGGTGAAATCAATGCATTAGGGCTGCAGTGGGCATGTTTGTTGTGTGGTATGCCACCCCCTACCCCCCCCCCCCCCCAAGCCCTCCGGTTGAATATATAAAATGGAAGTTGGAGGGGGGGGGGATACCAGAGTCTGCAATGTTTATAGCTTCCATTGCTGAAGCTGCAGTACCGACGGGCCCGAAGTGGTGCAGTCTTCACAGGTCCTCCAAGACCCGAAATTCCGACTTGAGACCGATAATTAATTAATACATATGTTTACATTATTATTATTATTATTATTATATGTAGCTTAATAAAGAAGCAATTACAAAATGTTGAAACTGAAATAAATCAGATTTTGTTTGTCATGATTTGAAGAATCAGCAGGTTCTATGGCGCTGGTGAGCAATACATTTACGGCATTTGGCAGACCCTTTTATCCAAAGCGACTTACATGTAGTACATTTGTCAGTAGTTGGACTGGTCATATACCAGCAATTATAAGCAAACAATGTTTTAAGTAGAACAAATGCAGCATAATGTTGTCATACCTGTTACCACGTAATAAACCATATAAAACACAATAGGTAATGGCCTAGCTAATAAAGTTTAAAGAGAGAGATAAGGGCATGAAAAATAAGAGCAAGAGGTAAGAGCATGAGAAGTTAAAAAGGGGATTCAAAGATGACAATCTTAGATAGTCAAGGTACCAAGGTGGATTGTGAAGAGATGTGTCTTACTGAAGATGGGTGTTGTTTCCGCAGTTCTGACTGTTGCTGAAAGCTTGTTCCACCACTTACAGTAGGGGAGGAGGACACCAAGGTGTTCTCAAGGGTGATGGACAGGTCCACTTGAGGACTGTCTTTTGCCGGGAGGTGAAGTAGTTCAGTTTTGTCGAGGTTGAGTTTAAGGTGATGTGTAGACATGTGATCCTGATGGCATCATCAGGCTATGACCTCCAGCACTCACTGGATCGGTTCGCAGCCAAGTGTCAAGCAGCTGGAATGAAGATTAGCACCTCTAAATCTGAGTCCATGGTTCTCAGCAGGAAATCGATTAATTCGGAAGCTCGATCTACCAGGCAATTCTCATTCCTACCCTCGCCTATGGTGATGAACGGTGGGTCATGACTGAAAGAACTAGATCACAAAGTGTACAAGCGTCCGAAATGGGTTTTCTCAGGAGGGTGGTGGCCATTTTCCTTAGAGGGTGAGAAGCTCGGCTATCCGTGAGGAACTCGGAGTAGAGCAGCTGCACCTTTTGCGTTAAAAGGAACCAGTTGAGGTGGTATGGGCAATCTGGTAAGGATGCCCCATGGACGCCTCTCTAGGGAGGTGTTCGAGGCACGTCGAGCTGGGAGGAGACCTCGGGGAAGACCCAGGACTAGGTGCAAATATTTTATCTCCACATTGGCCTGTGAACGCCTCTGGATCCCCCAGTTAGAGCTTGCTAATGCTGCTCAGGAAAGGGACGTTTGGGGTCCACTGCTGGAGCTGCTACCCCTCGACCTGACTACATATAAGTGGATGAGGATGGATGGATTCTAGAGACTCTCTCTCCTTCAAATGTCTTCAACTGTCTCTTTAGACTGTCTTCACGGTCAGCTGCCAAACCTTAAGAGGAATTTCAGTGACAGCTGATCTCTGCAAGTCCATTCATCTGGGAGTGCGCCTTCTGACTCTGTCATGTCAATCAGATTCGTCGTTCTCTTCCAGCTCATTCCCCAGACAGCGGCGCATTATGCCTACCGCTGGCTAATCTCCAATGTGTGGTCCACCACACATTGGATTGGTCTGTACAGTATGAAGCCTGGATGTAGACAATTATGGATAATCGCCACTCAACATTTCTGTGTGTTTTCCAGTTTGTGCATCGTCCTTATAAACTCCAAGTTGAATTTCTCCTCATACCTTTCTGAAAATAGGTATTAACTGATATGTTTTGCCAGTCTTGACAGCTTCTACTCAGCTCCCAGCAACACTGAAACAAGGTTTCTGCCATGTTTGCAATAAAATCCACTTAAGCTGTTACAATGGAACTGATTAATTGTCTTATTAATCACACAATCGAATGTCTTTCGATCACATTCAGGGTTGCCCGTCCAATTGAGTGCATGTATGTGAACATTCACATGCGCAGTGTCTGGCAGGTGTAGATTTGCATGTAAACGTGTACTTGACGTGCGCGTGCAGCCTTTTTAACATTTGAGTGAAAGATGGGTTTTTTTTCTGCATCTAGAGGCAAGGGTTGTCATCTGTCAGAGCAGAGGCCGTCTGGCTCATTCACGTGCTGTTTTGCAGGTGTAATATGACTAAACTAGCTGCTGAGCTTGTGTGACCTGCCTGAGTCCCAAGTTTTTAATCCTCAGTAAAGGACATATCTCCCATGTAAGATCAAGAGATTATAGGAACCTGAATGCATTGAGTGGTTTTGGATGGTTTATTCATTGCAATGAGACAACAATGGTAAAAATAATAAACCGTAGGTTTTATCCTGCTACTTTAATAACCTGCTACTATTAGTAAACAGACTGAACATAATGTGATCTGCGGTACTTTTTAGCCATTGGCAAGTGGTGTAATCCATTTTAAGATCCTCTCCTAAATCAACGCGAGTAGCATTACAGCCTAACCCAATGGTAAAATGTACACTGTCGCATTAAATGAAAGTGCTTGTTTGCTGTAATTTCGTGGAATCGGCTCTCAAATTGCAATGAAGAAGGAAAAAAATATGTGGATGAAGACCAGAAGTGGGAAGGTATGAATACTTGTTGATATTCCTTTGGAGAACATAGTGATTGAATGGTTTGATATCAGGCCTTGTACTTCTGTAGGCATACAAGTCAGAATGCTAGTGCATAAGATAATTAAAACAACACTGTGAATTTCTCCTCTTGATCTCCGGGCTTCATGAGGTGAATTCTCATGGGTGACCAAATAAAAACAGCGCAATAAAACTCTATTTATCTCTTCTAGATTAAACTTGGGGAAAAGGAATTTAATTTAATTGTTATTTTTTAAAGCCTGAGTTAATTGACATTAGAGTGAAATCTCCTGCACTTGCTTTGTTTGTACCATAAAAGTGTGTTTGAAAATTATAATCATACATTTCAACAGCTTGGTATGGTTGAGTTTATCACCTTATGCATATTAGATCAGAGAGTACTCACTCCGACCTCAATGTGAGTTCCCTGTTGGCATGTTGATTGTAATGGCGTACTTGCAGTAAAAACTAAATACGTGTTGCACACAGGTCTGTACTTCAGCTGTGTTGTCAGACGTCTCCCTCGCTCTTCTGTGATGATGTGACAAGGCCCAACTGTCACATCATCACCCAGATAAATCATCCACAACTCATCTGCTGCTGTCTCTTTCAATCGTTCACTTTCACACACAGATAAGACCTCTCAACACATCTGACTGGGGTCTGCAGTAGGAAAGCTTGAATAAATAGACCTTAGTGGGGTTACTGTATGTTGCCCCAAGACGGCATATTGGAGGATTTAAATTGTTCAACAGTGTTAATTTTCCTTGGTAATTTCGTGTGAAAAGGGTGCTATGTCAGACTTTTGAATCACTGCCTTTGCCAAAAGGGTTTTTCAGTTTGACGAAACAGATGGTGTATTTGATATAATTTTCTTAACTATGAGATTATTTTCATTTGCATGAATCACAATACATAGGTATGTTGTAGACAGGGTTGGGTATGCTACTTTTTATATGTAATCTGTTACAGTTGCTAGTTACCAGACTAAAATTATAATGAACATAATTTTTGGATTACCTAAATTTAGTGAGAGAGAGAGACTCTTTGCAAATCTATACACATGCTCATAAAACGCGCACAGTTCTGAAGTATGCGATAAATGAAGAAAACGAGTGCACAACCAACAATTTTAGTATGAAACAATTTTAGTATGAAACGCACAGATTATTGACTTGATTGATTATTGTCTGTGTGCATGCACATTCCACTTTGGCAAAGGGACGGAAGAGACTCATCAAATCTACAGTGACTGCTTTTACACGGAAGAATTGTATACGTCCATATGGTTCATTGCAGCGTAGTATCCAAAGGCCTTGACGTGTGTGTGTGTGTGTGTGTGTGTGTGTGTGTGTGTGTGTGTGTAAAAGGGTGGTGGTTCTTGGGGTGTCCAGATGAGATGGAGCTATGTGGAGGAGAGTGAGGAGAAAAGGAAGATAAGACAATAAACCGATGCTTCGCTGCTTGTCCCTCACAAGCAGCACTTCAGGCGGAGGGCCGGTTTCGTGAAGTGTCATACTTGTGCCTCCTTTGTCGTTTGTTCTGTGTGAAGCCACAAGGAAAACAGAGGCAGTCTTCTACAGAAAGGATGAGTGCAGAGTAGATCTCCACCTTGACATGCTCGAGAATCGCTGCCTCCATTGTTTGGTTTGTTTTCATGCTGGTATCATGTGATAGTCCCCCAATCCTCTGTATCCTAGCAGTGATATGTGGTAGAGTAATTTCTTTACTTGTACTATTGAGACAAAGGCTGTTTTCATGTAAAGTCCTTTGTCACAGTACTAGTCCCAAAGGAAAGCACAAGCCCCCATTGCTCACAGAATAAAATGACATCCTGCAAACCTTAAAGGCAGGGTCAGTCATTCTTGCTAAGTTCGAGCTCAAATCAAAACAGCATAGTTCCCTGGTCCTCCTCAGCGCCTCACACGTCGATATGCATTGTGAAGCAAAGCGCAGTGCTACGGCTTTGTTGATACGAGTAGTGTTCGCCAGTTTGTTTGTTACTATTTACCGAGCCAGGGCTGTCTAGAAGTGTCAGGTTATTCTTTCAACAAGCACAGAAGAATGAAGCTAAAATGTGAGGAGATATTTGTTGAATTTGACAGTGTATTAGCTTACATTTAGCTTACATTTAGCTTGCAATAGCAGACTATAACTTCCAATTACATGAGAAGAAAAACAATAAGAACACACAGTATACAATTTGTGGCCTTGTCTGCTTAAAGATGGGGTCAGCGATTGTAATCAACTTTTTTTTTGTTGTTCAATTCTGCTAATATCCCCTCACAGTCCGCTAACTGTTCGTTCTGTGTGCGCAGTGAAGAACAAAAATAATACAAAATAATCTGGTGTTCACATCCCTTGCTCTGTAAATGGAAACACAAATGGTGCAGACTGCACCACCAACATTATCACTGTCTTGGCAATGTGTGTCCAATATGGAAGGGTGAGGCTTTACAGCACCCTATGGCACTGTAGGGAGAGGTGTTTGTGTTTTGATGAGTACAACTAACACTTTTTCGCCAGCATCTCGGACTCCACCTTTAAAGCTACGCTATTTTATTTGTCAGCCACGGCTTAAGTTAGCTATAGACAGCATACCCTGTAAGCTAACGGGAGTGCTTGCCAACTATAATTGTTTAGTCGCTGTTGCACTAGGATTACTTAACTATTGTGAACAGCAAATAGAAAGACATGGACACAGCTGAGCAGAACCAAATGGATGGGCTAAAGGGGTTTTAAATTGGTTAAATCCTTACTATGTTAGGTCCATCATTATATCATATAGGGTTGGGCCGATCGTCGATGCATCACAATGTTTTGCAGGCATTGTGATAACAACTAAAAAAAAATGTAAGCGGTGAAAAAGTGTCAAAGCAGCATTCAGACAAAGTTATAAATATCTAGTGAAACGTAATGAGCTTTATCCGAGGTTTGCCGAATTGCTGTGACAAGGTCAGGATCACCTTACTTCTCTTCTTCCTTGAAGTTAAGTAAATTAGGCTAAGAAAAAATGTATAGCGCGTGCACCCCTCCCCTCCCCCATACGATGGAATTGTCCATCACGATGTACTACTGTAGACATCCGATGCCAATTTAGTAGACATCAATAGTAGACACAACAATATCAGATGGACCCAAAACTGTGGAGCCCCTCTGTACTTTCTCGATATGCTGTGCTGCCATCTGATGGATGTAAAATCTGACATCTGGGATGGGGGTCACTTAACCCCCCCTCCACCACCCTCTTGGCGGTGCCACCATCATCATCATCATCATGCGTTTTCTGAAATAACTCCCTGAACCCCACACAGGGTGGGGGGGGGGGGGCGGTGGACGAGGGGAAGGAAGAAGTGTGAGGGGGAGAGAGACGGGGGTCTATGACAGCAACTTTTTGAAAGGGAATCCAGATGAGGGAAAAGAAGGGCAGAGCTGCTTTGATGTTCCTTGAGGGGGTGTGGTGAAATAAGAGCTGAATGCTAATGTACAGACGGGACTTGTGATATCCTGGCAGACTGGTAAATAAATAAGACAGAACGAGGTTGGGATGCTAAGCTGAGGAATAGCGGAGTAGGGATATGCCGTGACGTGTTTTTATATTCGTTTACTTACTGTAACACTATAGGTTTTGAAGGTTTGAATGGCGCACTGCGGCCGGCCCCAAATATTTGATTATTCGGGTATTCGTTCGTTGGGTATATATTCGATTTAAATATTGGGATTCGAGTATTCACTTTTTTACATTATGCATGCATGTTTTCCCATTAGTCCCGACTGTCTCCATATAAACCCACATGTTGAAATGTTATTGCCTGCCCTACACTGTCATCAACACAACTGATTGCATTGGCTCTGTTTGTAAGAAGAGAACGAGTCTATTCAACACACACTCTTATTGGCTAATTCAGGAGGTATATATTATAGAGTTTTTAATGGTGTTTTTGAGAGCGAGTATTCGAATACTCGTTCAGAAATACCATCAAGTATTTGAAACCTGTAAAATCCCCCCCCCCCAAATGATCTTGTCTCATTCCATGGGCTCACTTATAGTGTTGAATGGTATCGCCATTGATTTTGTTACTGCTGAAAATACCATGAAATATTGTGATCGTTTTAAGTCTATATATCGTCTATCCCTAGAGTGGAGCATATATGGCCTACATTATACATCTAGTGCTAGTCAATAGGATTTGGACATGCTGGTCTCAAATTGAGGGTAGTGGCCTCTCGAGAGATCGTGAGATATTACTGGAGGGGCAGGCGGGGGTCTGTACTGTGTACTGTACAGTGCATGAGTTCTGAATCTATCCACAGGTCTAGTATGTCAAGAACTGCTGTTATGGACCACGGTAACAGCAGTTATCAGACTTTAAACCTGTGTGTACGCCACAACAATCTCATATATGTATGTATGTATATATATGTGTGTGTGTGTGTGTGTATATATATAAATAAATATATCTAATTATCAGCTGTCAACTTGGATATACTTTATTGCCCCAAGGGGAATTGGTCTTGGACACAGTGCAAAATCTTCTGTTACATAGGTACATGTTAAATACAAATGAAACAGTAGACTAGTACATGTAGGATGCACGCGCGCGCAGCCGCGCACACACTGAATTCAACTGATGCATATAATCTGTCAATAAATAGGAGGTACATGGTCAATATATTGTAACTCAACCATAACAATTCATCATAAAATGTACAGGTGTACAATTAAATAATAGATAAACCTTGCACTGCACTCCACAGCAGACATGTTTTTCCCTTTCTGTGTTTATGCTATTGTGACATACTGCACCACCCCACACTCCCGTTCCCGGTGGTCCATTTCTGCATCTGTGTTGCTGCGGGGACTTTATCCTCGGTGGCGTGCTTACACGAGGTTCCATCAACATTAGCCAGCGAAGGAGATGGATTGCTCCAGGCCTGCTATTATGATTTCATTACAGTCAGGGACCTGGGTCTACCTCCCGTTAGAACAGCATGCTGCTTTATCAATATTTCACCTGGCCTGTACACAACAAAGGTCTCAAGTGGGCCGTGCTGCAGATTCCCTGCCAGAATACAGGATGTGTGCCACCAATCCGTATACAGTAATGTGTGTGTGTGTGTGTGTGTATAAACAAACCCACACAACCGGTCAAAAGACCCCAATTCTTCCAGGTTTTTAATGAAATTCATGCAGTTCATTGTGTCATGGTACTCTGAAATGAAAGCCTAGAACAAATAAACAATTGAAGTTAAAAAATAAATCAGGGAATCAATGTGTAAATGACAATGTATTCTAAACTTCTGACTCTTCAAAGTAGCCACCTTTGGCATATATAACAGCTCCCAACTCTATTGGAGAAGTTCCCATACATGTATTGCACTTGCAGGTTGCTTTGCTTTCCCTCTTCTGTCCAATTCATCCCAAACCATCTCAATGCGGTTCAATTCTGGTGACTGCTGGCTGTGCTGTGGTGGCTGTGCTTGGACTTATATTTTGGGTCATTATCTTGCTGTAGGATGAACCCCTGACCAAATAAGCGCATACTAGATTGTACTACATGGCCCTGCAGAAGGCTGTGGTAGCCATTTCTGTTCAGGGTGCCTCTCACTCTGTACAAGTCACCGACCCTGGATCCAGCAAAACAGCCCCAGACCATATTTACTTCTCCATGTTTGATAGTCACACACTGAGGAACCATTCTTTCGCCTTATCGATGGCGTACAAAAATCTGTCCATAACACCTTCTTCCAGTCTTCATTAGTACATTGGCTGTGTGTCATGGTCAAGCATGCCTATTTTAATTATTATGACGTTTTAGCAATGGCTTTCTTTCTGCATCTCGACCTGTCAATCTGCAGCTTGAAGTTTTCTCTTTACAGTTGAAACTGAGACTTGCTTATTACGACCACTATTACTGTAAGCTGTGCTTGACGCTGTTGTTCTTTGAACCGCCCATCACTCAAGCTGTTGACTCTGTTGTGGCTTTGGGACTGCCAGACCTCTTTCTGTCAGTTTCCCCCAGTTTCTGAGTGCCTTTTGATGGGGAATGAGACTGTACACTGACACCTTGACTTTCTTGGACATTTCTCTGTAAGAAAGACTTACATTTTTAAGTAGAATGATGGTCTGCCTCTCTTCTATTTTTAATTGCCCTTTTCTTGCAATTTTTATAGCAACACTATTTTCTGCAATACAGTAATGTTAAAATAATGCTCTTGAGGGTATGGTACCACAGTGTGTTCCACAGTGTGTTTATGCAGACAGGGGGGTTGTACTGTAAGTAATCAAGGCAAGTTGGGATCCCTGTGGGAGTTGGTAGCACCAACATTCAAGGCTTGATCAACTTCCGTTCCTGCAGAATGGCTTTAACCAATTTTTGTTTAATTCTGAAATGTACTTTATTTTTCAGTTTTGGGTAACCTTTCCATTTTTTTTTACCTCTAGCAGTTCACCACTTACCTTTGTACCATTTCAAGCTATTCATTAGACTGGAACTGCTTGAATTTCAATAATAAACTGGAAACATTTGGGTTTTCTAAAACCTTTGACCGTGTGTGTGTGTGTGTGTGTATATATACAGTATATATAGGTAATATATAAGTGTATATATATATATCTCTCACACACAATCATTGTGTTTGTTTATGTGCATGGATGATTTGTGTGTGTTTAGGTTATATTATCATTGTGTGTGTGTGTGTCGTTCTGTGTTTCTGAGCGTGTGCGTCGTTCTCTTTATGTGCTCCTGAGTGTGTGAGTCCCATGGCTGTGCCAGGGCTGTGTTCTGACTGATGAGTTTTTGAGCCTTTCCCCTCCCATCAACACTAAATCCATCATAGCCCTGGGATAAGGGATTCGTAAACACAGGACCTTATTCACAGGAGGATTGATGTCTCTCTCTGTGTGTGTGTGTGTGTGTGTGTGTGTGTGTGTACTACAGTGTTGGAAACACCAGGTCCAATGTGAGGGGGGACAACAACAGCCATATATTTTTTCCAGACGTGCACAAAACCAGCTGATTCTACCAGAAGCTTTCATCTGTGTTCCATCTGAATTCGGATAGATTAGTGCATTGCTGTATATGCCCTGCTCCAATCCTCTGATTCTAATGAATGGGTCATTAGAAGCCTGACAACAATCAGTCATTAGAGTCAGGTGTGTTGGAGCAGGGAGACATCTAAAACATGCAGGGCAGCGGCCCTCCATTACTGGAATTGAATAGCCCTGGCGTACACTGTGAAGTTAGGCACTATTGGTTTAGAGGGAGGTGGGATCATTACCTGACATTGACCTGCCAGTTGCCTCTTACTGTAGTTAATAATTGTGTGGTATTTTATGTGTGTAACAAGGATAGTTTTTCTTTCTCTCACTATCGTCCGGCACATAATGTCGTCATCTGACGTTATATATTGTGGCTTGTAGAGCCATTGGTCTGTGTTCTTAGCTTGACGTGTGTGGATCATACCGTTTTGACACAATTTATGGTATACTGCAGTATAGGTAATCGTATTGAAATGACATCTGCATTCATGCAGGTACTGTATGTGATTATGCAGTGTGGTCCTATTTAGATGGTTTTACTGTACGCGCGAGTGTATGAGTGTGTGTATGTGCACGCTATTTTGTAGAGAGTAATTGGAACACTAAGGTTAGAACCTGCGTGACTTTGCCCTTTCTGACTTAAACTTTTTAATTTTTTCACCCATGCATGCACATATTTATGAGTTGTTTTTCCATTTGAAATGTGATATTTGGCAATGGAGCTCACCCATGTGCCAGAATGTCAAAATCTAAATAAGGCAAATGGGAGAAAAATACCCTCTTGAATAATCCAATAACATTTGCCACCTTTTGCAGGACGCACACACATGCACACATGAACGCGCGCGCACACACACACGGGCAAAGCTCACAAGAAAAAAAAAAAATCAATACATTTATTGTAAAATAAGTTCACACAATTACATGAATGTAATTTTAATGGGTCTTTGTGAGTCCTGGGGCGGTTTAGGGTGAAAGGTGATTGTGTCATTAACGGTGAATAGGGAGTCAAGTGAACTTTTATAAAGAATATACATGAAACCTGAGGACCACAATAGAACTTGTGGACCAGAGATCGCAGAGTGAGATGAATTGCAGGGTACTTCATACATCCCTGAGGGGAAGTAGGCCTAGTCGTGCTTTATGTTTCATGCTTAAGTCACTGTGAACATCGCCACACACTCTTCCTTGAACGTAAATCCACCTACATAAAATGTTCTTGTCGCATTGTAACGGTTGCTAACTGTTGCTGCTAAAGGCTGTCTCTAATGCTAGCTGCCGTGGTGACTTCACACACGGACTAAGGAATTATTATCCTAATTTTTTATTTTTAAATTATGTTTTTATACTTTTAATTTAAAATATTTAAAATGAGATACAGTACCTCTCACATACAACCAGGGAGGGAATGTAACCACAGAAGCGTGAGGTACTGTATCAACAAAATTACATGTTTTTTTGTTTTCTTTTCGAAGGCTTCAGGAAGCTTGTAAGCAACACTAAAAGTATTTTTTTAATTGCATTGGGTTCTTAAAAACAAGTGGAACTCATACAGTAGTAAATAATCTTGCTAGTGGAACTGCATGGTGGCTTAATGTACTGTAGTACACAACTTCTTAGAAAGTTGGCCACACTGGGCAGAAGGAGAGAAACATTGTCCTATCTGTTACAAGATGGACAATACTAAAAATAAACTGTGACTTATATGTGATATATCTAGCCTGTCTGTAATAATAATTACACCCAGACCAACCCCTGTCTGCCTCTAAGTACACTAAGGCCACAGACACTCCCGGTGTTTAAGAGTCTATGTCTGTATGGTTCCCAAAGCTCACCTGTGTGCAGGTGAGGGGATGTGGGTGGTAGGGGCTAGGGGGTAGGGATGGCAACGATACGATACTGAGATCGGAAATCGGTCCGATACTGACTTAAATAGCTGGATCGGTATCGGTGACAATTGGACAGTTGTAACTGATCCATGGGCTGATCCACTTAAATTAATTTACACGCATACAGTAGGTCTACTGCAAGCATCAACCATGTCTAACCTACCCAGGCCACACTATCTGCAGCAGGCTTCTAAAATGCATCGAAGTCCTAACATAGAGATTGTCTGTCATTTACTTTGCAACTTAATTTATAACTTAATTTAACACAGGAATTGGATCGGTACTTGGTATCGGCCGATACCAAAGTCAATCTGTATCGGTATCGGGACAGACCAGCTGTCATTCATTTTCATTGAGAGCAAAGATCGACAAGCGACAATGTTGCTGCTCCAAGCTAGCTGGCAGAGTGAAAATAGACTTGTGGTCTGTTTTATGCAAATCCAGAGCGGCACGAAATGTTGACTACCATTGGGAGTGAAGGCATGCGTGACAAAGGTTTCTGAATCCAAAGGAAAGTCTCCTATCCATTTTCCTAGTGAATAGGCTGGTAGTTTTTTGATAGAATACATTGTATTTTTATAGTTCAATATTTGTGTCGCACATGCAATATTTGATTGTTTACTGCAAAAATGTATAGGTATATACTTTGACGGCACACCATTTTTTACAAAAATGTGATTTAAAGAAAGTTTGGTTGAGGGTGTCACTGGCTGTCACACATTTCTTATGGGGGGGGGGGGGGGGGGCAGATGATAATTTTTTGGGAAAAAAATGTTGCATTAAAAAGAGAGAGAATATATTTTAAGCTAGCAGTCTTATCAAGCCTACTTGTTTAGTTTGACCTCTCTCTCTCTCTCTCCCCCTCCCCCTTTCCCCCCTTTAGTTGTTTCCTCTATAGCCGACGTGCTGACTGTTTTGGCCTCAATAACGCTGTCTCTATCCAGCCACAAATCTGCTGTGTTTGATCATTACCCTTAACGGTAGCTTTCATCGGTTTGTTCCAGCTCTCTACAGAGAGCCATTTTGAATTTCAATCAGGCCCGCCGACCGCTATACGCTGGGGAGCCCCTCGCCTCACACATCTCTTCATCTTTCTTCACACTGTGCACCCACCCTGCCTGGCCCCACGCTGACCCCCCACCCCCCCTTCCCTTCTTCAACTCCAGCAATAACGAGTTACCCTATACTCTCTCCCAGTTTAATTCAGTTACTATTAGAAAGAAAGCAGATATGGACTCTGAAGTCTGGCCCTGTGATGCATCCACATAAACATTGAGCACCTTGACACAAACCCATAACAGTCCGATTGCATGTCAAGCTGTCCCTGACCTCTGCAGTAATCAACAGTAGCCATGGCAATGTACTGTAATGGCAACAGCCAAGAGGAAAACACTGCTACTGTAAAAACAAAATGGTGGGCAACAAAAATGTAGTGTCTTGCTGCGTGTTTGTGTTTGTGTGTGTGTGTGTGTGTGTGTGTGTGTGTGTGTGTGTGTGTGTGTGTGTGTGTTAGGGGAGGCATATGCAGTATATCTTTGGCACCTGCAGGCATGCTAATATGTTTTGTTGTGTTCCAACTGACTTTAGAGGAAGTGTGGCGCTACAGGCCTGCGTGGGGGTCTCTGTTGAGAGGCAATTCAGAATCCACACCGCAGAGCGCTGGATGGGGTCTGACATCTACGAGCAGGGAACGGAATTGAAATGGAGAACGGAAGTGACTATAAGAATATTGTGGAAGTATTTGGACATCTTCTCTTTGTCTCGCGCTCTCTTTGCTGACTTACTATTTTCCTCCCCCAGCCTTTGGCTTGTTTGTCTCTCTGCTGTTTGTTTATCG
>JAODUH010091055.1:0-14389 GCA_027564835.1 Typhlichthys subterraneus | reverse complement strand
CACTATCTAATAAAATAATGTAGCCTATGTTTAGGTAGACTTCCTTCGACAGATATTCGTAGGGGGGCGGCGCCCGTTCGCCCATAATGTACCGGCCGCCACTGCTTAGTACCCTCAAACGTCATCAAATTCAAATGTTAACGTTAATGTTAATGGGGGTCCCCCTCTCAGCCCCTCACCTCCACTCACTCAGCTCCTTGACGCAAGTTATAGTGGGTGGAGTCAAGCTCAGAGCTGGAGTGCAGTGACACTTTAAGGTAGATAATAATAGAGAAAGAAGAGTATAATAGAGAATTGTCTATCATTTCCCTTCAATCAGCAATCACTGTTGGGATGTGAGTGAAACCACTTCACTTTCTTTCTGCTGCTTTTAGCACACTCAGCATCTCAGCATGATGTGTCCATATACTGTAGCTGCTCCCAAGTCTAGATGGAAAAGTTTAATGGGAACTTTGCTATCATGGCTCCAGGACAAAAACCTTTACAAACGTTGGTGTGCACATCCTAGATAGTGTTTGCCTTGCTGATTATGTTGATTTAGCTGTTTCTGGATCACTGGTTGTTTAATCAGTAATTGTATTCAATTGTGTTAACTTCTGCAAACTCTCACATCTGTTTGGGGTCTGTGAGACCCCAGAGCATTTTTAACAGCACAAAAAACATACTTAAAATTGTTTTACTTTATGGCCACTAAACATTTACAATGTTTTAGTTTTGAAATTGTATTTCATACAAAGACTTATAAATACACTACCTCCGTTTTGTGTCTCAGACACCACAATTTGAAAACAATGTCAAATGCAATATATGAATGTGCGTAATAGAGTATAGTTGAATCAAAATTATTCCACTTCAGTCCCCAATAACAACACACACATACATTTGTCAAATTCCAGATGTCATAGGTATATACTCTGTGGACATGTACACACATACACACAGTACTCTACCAAAAAATATAAGGGTTTCAAAAACTTTAGAAATTCTACAGTTATACTAGATTTTACACACACTAGACTATCTATATAGAATTTGGTATTGCAAGGATATCAGCTTTCTTAAAGGTGAACTAATTTGGTATTCCATGTTCCAAGTAAAGAGATATGAAAAATCTTGAGGTGAACTTTACGTGTCTTGTCCCTCAGCATTGCCAATGGCTCTCCCATCACAGCAGGAAGAGTTAAGACCATCATGTATTCACTGCTGTATATGTTTCGTAAAGAGGCCATTCTCTATACCTAAAATCTAAAACGATCAAGTATTGCTCAGATTAGAAATATGTAAAGAAATTACAATGTTGAAGCAGATCTCCCATTATTCCAAGGAGGTGTTGGAAACTGAGTCCACTCATCTGACAAAGGATTGCTAGTATACTTCAAAAATAAGTTACTTTTAAAAGTAAATGGAAACATGCATTTTTCAAAATCATTATTGTTGTAATAAATAGAAGGAAATATGGTTTTGTGTCAAATACATGGATTAAGCCTAGTCCAAGATTAAAATAATAAATCAATGAAGATCTCATTTGAAACATTTTCTTAGTCTAGGATAGGCTCAATCCTTGTATGAGCCTTTCCAAGTGACAGAAAGATGCATATTTATAATGCTTGTTTTGTCTGGGCTGGTAGTTCTTCGCTTCAGAATTACTGTGTTCTGTGTCATAATCAATCACCTCCATGTATGTGTTGACTTCATGCACATTTCCTGCCCCCATCTGTAACAGGAAGAACACAAAGCCTTAAAGAATGTGATTTGTGACCCAACTAAATAAACGTTTTTTTCTATTGTTTCACAATATACTGTATATTGTCATATTGTATATTGTCATATTACTAACATTTTCTCCTAGACATCCGGCTTCCATTTCATTGGACACAAAGGGCCTGATCTTACACCCAGCGCAAAGCAACACCAAGCACGACACAAGTGTCTTTGCCAGTTTAAGAGGCAGTTTTCTCATCCACTGCCCACATTTAAATAGCAAATACATAGGTGGGTGCACATCGCATGTACATTCTGCTTCTTACATACAATAAGAAGACAATTCGCAATAGCAAGCAAACATTCAAATATTTAAAAAAAGAGAACAATGTGAAATATTATTATTGTTTACATGGAGCTTTGGTGGAATCCTGCTGCTGCCCACACAATTTCACTTTGTAAAAAAGCAAAATTGTTCTTTCTGCATAGAAGAGCTCTTTCTTGCATCATGGTTAAGTGGACCATTGTACAGCAATCTTCCAATGTGAACGCACACCTGGTTTTTAAAGGGAATGAGAGGTGACACTGATTGATTTTTACACCCAAAACACATGATTATTTAAAGTACCAAGTACAACCCTTTTGAACCATGTGCCTGGTGCTTAGATAGTTATTATCTCTTTTATTACTATCCAATGTAAACATGGACACACCCTATATGCACTTGCGGCTTACGCTTTACACCGTGCTTGGATAATTAAAATAGGGTCCTACAGCTCCCCACCCACAAAGGCGGATATTGTATTAAGAGGCTGTCCAAGCTTGAAGGCGCAGTAAAGGAGGCTAGGATGATGCCTGACTCAATCAATATTCAGAAACATGTTAATTGAGTGCAGGTGTGCAGGTCGTCAGGAGTCTAGATCCAGACTAGAAGTGTGAAAAGTAGCAGAGGGACTGATTACTGCTCAACTATTATGTATGCACTGCATAGGAAATGCCCTGGCAAAAATGACAGGCTTTAACATGGCATCATATTCAATTGCAAAATTCCAATCAATTGCAAGATTCCTATCTTGCACACCAATACCTTACCCGTGGGCAAAGAGATATACAGCATTTACAAAGAGTTCCTGCCAGTGAGTGAGTATGTGTGTTTGTGTGTATTTCCTTCTGTGGACATGGTCAATAGAGGCCTAGAAGTCCACGGGAGAAAATGAAATCCCCATCCAGACAACAGCTCCCAGTGGGCGTCATGCTGTCTGGAGATACAGACCCCCCTCCCCTACCCACCCACCCCCACACCTCCCTTCATGCAACAAAAGCGATGAGTGGAATATTGGGAGAGGGTGGGTGGGAAGAAGAGGTCCCCTGAGTTAAGGATGTTTTCAATTTTAGAGAGAGACGTGATTTCAGCCCCGACAGCCTGAAGCTTTCAGTCAAACAGACAAGTCCTCTCAGTGTGTGTGTGTGTGTATGTGTGTAGGCACATTACCATCTCCCACACACACACACACACACACACACACACAGGCACACACTCAGGATCCATTTAATCAATCCATGTGCCTGGGCTTTAAGCCTGCACACTCATATACATCATAGCAAGGTGTGGCATGAGCATACTTCATATTGCCTGACGAGATAGATTTATCATACGAGGTGGCCCCATTCCTCATACCCTACGTGGACATCGATCGGCCACATGCCTGTCCCCCTCCTGAACTTCCACTGGGAACCACTTCATCTCAGGATGGAAGTCTGTAGTGCCCAACTTTGACACATGGCATTTTGGATTTGGCTCTTTCCTTATCACCTTAAGGGGAGCCGTTTGGACAACCTTGTTTGTTTTGCTAGGTATTTGTTGCGCTTCTTTGGCTGGGTTTTCTTCTATAGATTCTACAGATAATAGTTGTCCGTCTCACTACTGCTACTGCAGTTTGGATGCAATATGTTTTATCACTACGGCTTTGGTCTTAGGGTTGTAATCTACTATATCCCCTGCTACTGATGCACCAGACATCTCTGATGTGCCGGCACACTCTTCAGAATGTGAATTACTTATGAAGCATTGATTTCGGTCTGCCCTCTCTGCTCGGATGGGAGTCTGCGTGTGATCGGTTGAATGAGTTGGTTCCGCTGCGCTTCAGGTGGAGTTTTAAAAAGATATTCTGGTTTCGTCATGTTTTCAAAAAACCCTCCTCTCACCCCTGAATCCGCCTAGCTGGAAACTCACTTCCCCGGCGCTAATCAAAGGCTCCCTCTGACGAGGATGACAGTTCCCTCCTCAGACAGAGTCAGTAGGGCTGTTGTTGAACATGGTGCTAGCCCCGCCAGAAGCAGGGACTTGTACATGCTCAATATGGACATAGGCTGTGTGGAGGCTGCGTTCTGGTTCCAGAAAGATGAGGCCCATGTATTTGTTTTTCTTCTTTTTCTGTCTCTGGTTAGGTTGGCCTGCAGAGAGATGGGATATCTTTTGGGAGTACACACCTGGCACCTTGCGATGGCAATGCAAGGCAGGATGTTGACACCCACATGTGGTTTAGGTGGGGGCAGGAGGGGCATAGGGGCAAGACAACCAATACATTCCAAGAGGTCGGTTGAAGGGTTCCAGAACAACTACTGATAATTTCATAAGAAACAAGCTGAATATTATTGATTAGTGATCCTGGGCATTGATGGAGGCAAAGGAAATGGCAGCAGAGAGTAGATGTTGGGTCTCATCAGCTTGAAAGGTCTAGCATCTAACATCTGGCTCACCACCTCTGTCTGTCCAAGACCCAGGCTTCTCATAACACCTGGGGTGGAGGTGGGTGAAAATCCAGAATCAGAGAGAGAAAAGAGAGAAGAGAGAAAGAGAGAGATACTGTGTGAGTTCTGGGACAGAACACCATAAAGCATTGTATGCAGAGTATTTTGGGGTGGTATCTTTTTAATTTCATGCACGGTGGCTCTCGCATTTATCTACACCCACTCACCCTGCACCCCCTTTCAGCACTTGCAATCTTTCCTCACTGTGATGTTCTTCTTCATCTAACATAGGCTTTTTTTCAACTGGATCGGGAGGAGGGGGGGAAGGGGGCATTTAAATTACTACTGATTGATGGGATGGAGCAGTGGAAACAATTCTCATTTTGAATCCCTTCATTTTTGCAAGCTAGTCCCTTCAGATGTGAGGCAGTGCAGGTCCTATATGCACTAGTAGCGTTGCACTATTTTGTCATTAATATGCTAACAAACTGCCAAGGATTCTAACTTCCCTCCATAGCTCATGCTTTCTCTTTTTAAACACATCTGAGGACAATGGTTTTTGTAACACTTGTTTAAACCCCAAGGGGAGTTCCAGACATTGAGGAACATCGACACTGTACCATTAAAAATGACTCTACTGTACTAAACAGGAGAAAAAGCAGGCTAGTATGAATGAATCAATTCAAATTTCAATAATTACCAACAGAAATTCATGAGCAATGCCATGACATTTGATTGGCTTCCGAGTTGAAATAATCAATAATAATAAAATATCTGACGTGGATTTACCAAATCCATTTCTCATCACGATGACTTATTTAGTGGCATGCCTTGTCAAAACTAAACAAATCCATGTTTGGAAAGTTATATTGTTGTAATTATTTGGCCCTTACCTAATGACAAACTATTCATTATGTAATTGTGATTCATACGGAACTTAAATTGGTCCTATATCGTTAATATGCTCTCATATGACTCATTCTCGCAAAGTCAGCAGCTAGTAAATAATTAGTTCAGGAACTGTTCTGTAAAGTGTTACTCGTAAGCTCTTTGCCGTCCCCTTGTGAGTGATGCGTTGTGGAGCTCATGCACAGTTTTTGCAATTACAAAGCCTTTGAAAGTCGGGCTTCCTGATTTTATATGTACTAAATGTCACCGGCCACCTCTAAACAATGCATCCTGTCCAAATTACACAGTTGGTGATAAACTTGGTTTAGTTATGGTATTTTCTCTGTCGACTCTGAATTTCACAGATGGGGGGCCCCCGGCATACAGAAAAAGACCTCATAAACAGATGTGCTGGGAACAGTAAAGAAAGAGGGTGTAGCAAGTAAGAGATGAATTTAGCGAAGCATCAGCTTCAACTCTGACCTGGACAGCTGCCAGTCTGTCTCTGCGCAGTCTTTAGTTTGGGATTCACCGGGCACCAATGACCGAGTGAGGTCACATTGGGTGGGGGAAAGGGGGTTTACTGACAGGGCTGAAGAGTGAGGCTGTGAGGGACAGCTTGACCCTTAACCCTAATGAGTCAAGGGGAGATAAATCCACTACCAAGTTCAAGTGTCACTCTCTCAAATAAAGAAGAGGAAACTGGTGGTGATGTTGTGTGCCTGAGAAAAGTGTTCTCCTGTGTTGGTAGGGAGGGCTTCTGTTGCTGGAACCTCATTAGCCAAGCTCGTTAAGAGACTTAATTAATCCAATATGGACACTCTGATTGCTCCTAACAGTTCAGGGCCAAAAACTCCCCTTCCAGTGTTTCTGTCAACACCTCTCAAGTACTTCTGTTTAGCTAGCCAGTCTGTTTTATATCGTAAAAGGGCCCCTACTCAATTCTGCCTGTCAGACTTTATTTTCTTCAGCGTTGTGAGTTGCATATGCTAAGAGATACAAGTTCACTATAGTCTGTTGTCAAGAGGACACCATTGCAGCCTACTGATGTTGCTAAGCAAACAACAAACAGCTTGGCATGTATAAAATCACACTGCAGATACCAGGGCACGTGCCCTGCTCGTGGTTGGTACACGGCATAGGTCAATCTGAGGTCCGCTTTGTCCCAAGGTTGCCTCTTATAGTCATGCTCAGAGAGAATGAGGCTGATCTCTTGAGCCTGAGCAATATGCCGGCTTAAGGGGTAATTGCACCTAGGTGCATGGAACGCTCCAATTCCCTTATTTATTAACCAGCGTTATTGTTAAGTATGGATTATTATCTGCCTCCCTCCCTCCGTGCCACTGGAGAGATGGTTGGCTGGCGGCACAGTAAAGACAGGAGATAAAAGGTGAGGAAGGACAACTGACTTGTGAGAGATGGGAGACATTAAAATAAATAATACAAAATATGTGAATCCAAATAGGACAGCGTCACAATTTGCATAGCACAACAGCATTCCACTATGTTTACATACAGTCCACATGTCCATAGATAGTAGTTAATGGACCTCCAAACACCTCCATACTGTAGACAGTACATGTGGGCGTATATGTCTCACACAGCCGTAACAAACCAAAATAAGAAGCATATTCTAATTGTAACTTCATCAGGAAATGATAAAACAGCATCCTGAGACTTTGATGCTTGTGTTGTTGTACCAATACTTCTCACAGCTCTCTACACCTGTGTTTACCATGCGGCTTTATACAGTAGACCTAAAAGTGATGTAGTGATGTTGTTATTAATACCGAAATGTAGTCTGTATTCTGTAAACCAAAAGCACTAGAACAGCAGAAAAGAGTTTGATTTAAGTAAGGCGTGTGCAGCCAAGGCTCTGCCATCTCCATCTAATCACAGCCTTCTCTAATGACTAAGCTAACATTAGCGACCCCTCGTATTATTTACTTTCTTTTGCAATGTAACAGTCGAGATGAGGGAGACTTGAAGGATAAAACGGTTGTCTGTGTTGGTGTGTGTGTGTGTGCCTCCCCCACACCCACAAACTCCCCACCCCTCTCTCTCCAGCTTTTGATGTGGCTATTCTGCGGCTGAATGTCGGATTAATTGAGTGGGTCAACTGCGATGCAGCGATGGTGCGCGCCGTGTAAATCCCTCGTCATTAAATCATTACAAAACATTGAATATGGATTTGTGTCATTTATTTTGCAGGATGGGAGGGACCGTCGTTAATTGAATATGGCTCATGCTGATTGCAAATATAACTCATAAGAGGTTTGTGTGCGTGTGTGTTTGTAAATCAAATTGACATCAATTTTGTATACAATATTTACATATGGGGGGTGCTTCTAATAGTCCAAATGGGGCGACAACACTGATACAGCTATGCAGTGGCACTAATTCAGTCTCACACTATATTCCCATTTGTCTCATAGACCCTATATTAGCACAGTGTCAAAGCTTATTACCTTATTAGTAATTATGGAGACGTTGAGGCGTGCGTGTGTGTGTGTGTGTGTGTGTGTGTGCATTTGTGAGTGAGTGAGTGAGTGAGTGAATGTTCACTCTTTTAGCTCACCCTGTTCCCAAACCCCAATCCCTCTCTAAATGAAGGGGAGGGTTTAATGACAGCTTGAGAGGATTCTAGAGATTTAATAGGAAATTGCAACTGTCATTCAAACTATCTAGGATGGAGCCATGGAAGGGAAAGAGAAATTGCATGAACAAGGGAGATGGAGAGAGAAAGAAAGAGAGAAGGGATGGAGGATAACTGTGTTGACCAAGTGACAAAAAATACTACTGTAGTCCGTCGTTGGTTTTGCTGATGGCTTTGTGGGCTCTGTGCCACATGATAAACATTCAATGCATTCAGTGTACTTACACATACACACATGCACACACACACATACGCAGTCTTAAACATTTAACAAACAAAAAAAGACAACACACAAAAACACAAATACACATACAATTTGGCAGTAGCCTGTAGCCAGCACATTCAATACACCACATTCATTTAGGTTTCTCATATTAATTTTGACAACGTTGGTAGCAGTTTGCATACGTAGCATGGCAATAATTAGTTTTTTACACTTCTGTCTGTTATTAGTTTTTACAAGGCAAACTGAAATTCCCCCTAAGGACACACCTAAATGTTCTGTTATTGTGGCTTGTGTTGATGTGATTCAGACTGGCACCCGGCACATCCTGTTGATTGGAATGAGGCACTCGCTTCCCTCTGAGGACTGTGTTCTCTGTCAACAATAACGCACATGCGTGCCTGCCATTATTACCACGGAGACCACCATGGACAGTGGAGCACGAAAGCACAGACTTGAGTGAACAAACTGGAGTGTAACTGTGCTGTCAATCACATTATAAATAGAGCGTTTGCATGGGTCCTCTGAATAAAATGGCAGGACAGTGTCGACAGTCTCCTATATATGAATTGCTTGACTGAGGGTCATTCAGCCTTAATTGTATGCTGGCTGTCACAGAGTCCTATAGAGTTGCCATGCAGAGGCCCAATCGAGGCTCACTCATAGAGTTATACTCCCACCTACTGGCAGAAAATGGCACAGAGGTCTTGCCACCATTTGCTCGTGCATTTGTAAACATGTTAGAGACAAAGAGGGAGATGGCTGACAATGAAAGTAAATAATAAAAGTAAGAGTGGTAAATATATGTAGATAAGAGTTAGAACGACTTTAAACACATGTGTGGGTGTGTGCATGTGAGAGAGAGAGAAATAGAGAGAAAGACAGAGAGATAGAGGGAAAGAGGCACCTAAATCACCTGCATAACCCCTGACCATGTTAATGAATCTCCAATGTCTCATATTTATTTAATTCAACATGTGATAGAGTGATTGCTGTAATGTGTCACTTAGCATCAAATCATGACTGCTCCATTTAAATGCTAAGCATACAAACTATTTATTTATTTAGTGAATAAGATAGAAATCTTCTCAATTCCTGTATACCTTATTCAGGCTTTATAGTGGAGAACAGATGCAGTGAAAGTTCCATTCCCAAAGGAGAAGTTCTTGAGAGAACAATACATATAGAAGATAAAGATGTACTGAAGTGTCTAAACATAAACCGCTTTGTGTTAAATGTCTCTATAGTAACCACCAAAACATTTTAGTACATTTTGAAGCTGAGGTATGGCTATAGTTACCTCACAGTGTTCCAGCAAGCGTAACATGTGAGAGGAGAGATAATTCATTAGTTAAAAGGGAAGCGAGGACCTCTGTGCAGACAAGAGGCAGTGCTGTGCGTTCGGCCAGGCAGTAATACAACCTATGTGACCTGACAATGCTCTGAGCACCTCTTTCCCCCGCAGCATAATAACGGTGACTCTCTCGTGTACTGTAAGCACCCAATCCCCCGCAGTAATAGAGGCATGCCTGTGCTTGTGAATGTCCGTGATGCAAGCGCAGGCACACACACACAGACACACACATAAAAAGGCACACACACGATCACACACTCGGCTACACTTTTACTCTGGCCATTTAGCCTGAGCACCACTCCACCGGAAAAGGCCCATGTTGCTATGGTTACCACATCCCAGCGCAAGAAGAGATGAAGGGATGAGAGGGGAGGAGAGAGAGAGAGAGAGAGAGAGAGAAAGAGAGAGAGAGAGCGAGGGGTCAGATAATGAGATGGGCACAAAGCCTAAAATAGAGATCAGTATAGATTAATGGAAGTGTTTATTGAGATTATTAAATGTTACCTATTGTATTAGACAGACAGACACACACACAGACAGACAGACCATGAGCAAGCGAAGACAAAGAGACAGACACAAAACAAGATGAGGGTAAATGTAGTTGTACTATAAACTGCCAACACCACAGATACTGTAACAGCCTTCTCACTAGGACGTACACTGCCACATCACAACCACAGCTCACAGTAGTGTGTATTTAGCGTACACACTACTGTATGCGGCTTCTTCATTCCCCATGGCTGGCACATGTTGTTCAGCTATACACTACGCATGTAACCAAATACATGTTCAGTAAGGAGTAAACAGGCGGTACACTAAACAAATACAAATGATATGTCTTCTTCAAAGGCTGTTGTAGACCAAACAGCATGCCCGTTCTGTCCTGTGTGCAGGCCTATGCTCCTAACTGGTGGAAAAATAAACATATCCTCCCTTTGTCAAAACAAAAGTATGGGGTTTTCAAAGGGCCGCACTCTAATGTTTGGACCTACATGTTTGCATAGTATGTCCATTCACCGCCTGACTATTGTGCAGTAGGCCTCTACCTGCAGCTCTCTCCCCTAACTGACAGTCCTTGGTGCGTGACACGCCTAAAGCTATTGGAGAGTGACCTAGTGATACAGAATGGCCTAATCCTTGGATGGTGTCGTTGATGTCCTTGGCCAGATAATAAATGCATACTGCTATAGTGCTCAAAGGATTGTGATGGGATTATGACTACATCTTTTTGGCAGCAAATTCAGTTCCTGATCGCCATGAAAAGACTGCCAATATGGAAATGAGCCATGTGCTTTCTGTTCTTTCACAGAATGTACATTGATTTCATTCATCAGTATACAATTAATCTTTGTTATATGTGATTAGGAATGTTTTAATCTGATTCTGTATATTTTGATACTGATAATTCTGATGAAATGCAATCATCATAATATTAGCCTAATTTATTTTAATTGAATATTTTGTTATATACAGTATGACTGTATTAGTTTTTTGAAAGGCACTACACTAAACCTTTCTTTTAATAAGCCATGCAAATCACCCACAGATGATCATTAATGCATGTATGTTGCAGCATCACATGCCTGAAAGGTCAGCAGTATGAGTAATGCTGTACTCAAGTGTTTTCCTTAAAATCACTCTTGTGATGCAAGATCTTACACACTACCATTTTAACACTGTACACTTTAACTCGACCAGAGCTAACCCACTTGGCTGTGCCTCAGCGACTTGTACGATATTGCTTGTTGTCAGAAGCCTTGAACAAACAGTAATGAATTCCACATGAATGTAACTACTCCCTGTTTGATACTGCAACCCGCTGTAGGGGATTGTACTATTAGTTTACGGTGATGAGATCACCAGGCTGTCACCAGGAGTTTAATAGCAAGGGGAGAGGTTAGGCCAAGAGAGAGGGACGTATTGGTGGAGATACTCGTCATTGATTTCAGCAAGTAATGACCTGGGTGCAATAAGCCTGTTCTATTGGAGCTCTAATGGGCTTGTGTGCATTTAACCTTGATCAAGTCTGAGCTGGGGATGTCTGCTGGACCTAGCCTGTCCACCGGAGTCTTGATTAGCCGGACACCCGATGAGGTGCCAGGCCCTGCAGAGTAAAATGAACCCCCGAGAAATTTGATTTCCAACCTAGGGAAGGCATATTAGTTTTGATTAGATTCATATTGGTTATCATCTGCTTTTATGCGGGCATTAGTGAGTGTGTGTGGAGAGGCAGCTCTAGCCTATGTACCATGGCAGCCATTTACCTCTGATGTAACGCTCGGTGGGAAATGTCACTCCTAAATAGCGACTGCAAGGGGATATAGTCAGTGTAGTACTTCAGTGTTCCTGGGTTTACTGAATATAAAAAGAAAACTATATCTGATTCTGGTCTGATACACAGGATATACATTAAAACATTAGTTAATTATATACTAGTCTTGCAGAGCCAGCTTTTACTTGTGTAAAGTCTGGGACACAGCGCTGGCTGAACTGTAAAAAAAAAAAAAAACACTGATTAAAATTTGACATTTACTGTAAATAAATACAGGATTTTTCTGTATTTTTTCAAAAGAGAATATACCTGTAAAATACAGTGAAATAAACTTTTTTCCTAAGTCTTATATAAAAGTACAGTCAAAGTCAATAATTTTTAAATGATAAGACTTCACTGTTTTATAACAATATTGTACCATTTTGAATTTTCAGGTCATGTAGCAATTCAGTCAGTGTAAAAACACAGACAAGTTGCTATAAATTCTTCCTCCTCTGTACGAGATTATTTAAAAATACAGATCACCATTTTTAACACATTTACTGTACAATCTCTGTAATCAACATTTTCAAACAATACAAAGGTAGTCCTGCCAACCCTGCAAAACTGGATATTGTATTAGGACAATGTTGAAACTATTATAATAAACCTCTACTCTATATGCATTTTCCTACAGACGTGACATGACATGTCAACTTTACAACGGGATGTTTCTCTACGTGAGGCGGTCGGTAACGACAAACACAAGAATACAAAACCAAGGAATTTAATACAAAACTAAGCTATACAGACACAGAACCACGCAGGGTTGTTGAACAGAAATGCTTAACCTTAGCGTTGCTACAAGAATAACCCGCAAGGGTTGGAACACAAAAGACAACCGATAAAGAGGAGCACAAACACTCAACCAGAAACAGGTGCGGGAGTCCCTGACTGCCACCTGTCACAGATCGGTGATTAGTACTCCGGGGAGCGGGAGCGTGTGGGAGAGGCTGGTACCGCCCCGCCACGGGACGGAGGCGTAACACTCTATCGGCTATATATTACTTTTGTTTTACAGCTTCATCGATCAGGCTGAAAGAATGCCAACTATAGGCATCGCCATTTTATTAAAATTTACCAGACTCTAATGCGAAGTGCACATTTCTACAGACTTAAAGGGATGGAAGCACAGCAAGAGAAATATATTATTTTATGTTTTAATTCTGCAGTATTTAGCTGTTAAGCATGTCAACTAGTCAATGGCTATTCTTAAAATATTCACAACTGTGTTTCGAAATAGTTGTTCTGTCCCGATCTATTCCTTTGAATGGTAGGTTTCCGATCTTCAAAATAAATAGGCTATTTTATATTTTAATTCGGGAGCTGTTAAGCATGGCAATTAGTCAATAGATATTATTTAAATATTCACAACTTTATTTCTATTTCCGTGTTCTGCAGTCCATTTGCATTATATTATATGTAAAAGACTCAACGCGCAGTCCGCGCCATTTCAACTAAATAAATAATTAAAAATATATATAAGTGTGTCTACAGTATGACAGAAAAACTCTACATTCAAGGGGCTCAGGGCTGAATGGGTGTTGTCGAAATGCCCCCCCCCATACTCCCTCCCTCTTTCATCTCTAGGCTATTGTGCAACATTCTGAAGTGGTGCTACTTACTCAATCAAATGGATAAGCCAATGAATGCATGTGTAATCCAAGTTTGCAGTGGTTAGTTCTGAGTAGCTTTTAGCTAGTAAAAAAAAAAAAAGATAAAACTTTTAATTACAGAAGCATCATCTTAATGCAAGTGAAAATGATTTCCAGTCTGTCAGACGTTTATTCAAAAACATTTTAATCATCCCAGTTTTAGCTATAATATACTTCTACAATGCCATAAACACAATTGGTTAGCAGTAGCTTTATTGCATTTTCCATCTTATGATACTTAGTTGTCAATTATTGAACAATTAAGTACAATTAAAATGTGTACTACATAAAAATTGTATTGTTGCAGTATTAATAAATTAAGTTTTACAATAGGTGTTGTTGTGAATATTGTGCTGTGTATTACATATTGTAAACTATGTTACAGAAGACAAATTATAATTAACATTATTTTTTACATTTAAAAACAGTCAACATAGTTGGCCATATTTCAGGACACTGAAGGTCCACCATGTGCAGGATCCACTGCAGTTTGGATATCAGGAGAAGATGGACGTGGAGGATGCCATCCTCTATCTATTACACAGGGCTTACTCTCATCTGGATAAGGAGAGCTGTGCTGTTAGAATCACGTTTTTTGATTGTTCCAGCGCGTTCAACACCATCCGGCCCCTCCTACTGAGAGATAAGTTGACAGAGATGAGGGTGGACTCGCACCTTGTGAGATGAGACAACCCGCCCGTGGGCCGTTCACCATCTTGGTTGTGGAAGTTGTGTTGTTGACACGTTTAACTTAAAAGTTGTTCCATCCATCTTCCATCCATCTTCATCCGCTTATCCAGAGTCGGGTCGCGGGGGCAGCAGCTTCAGCAGGGGACCCCAAACCTCCCTT
>JAODUH010091034.1:0-14390 GCA_027564835.1 Typhlichthys subterraneus | reverse complement strand
AAAAGATAATTTTGCTGTATTTGAGATTAATTTACTAATAAGCAGTGTCATCCACATGGAATATTTAACCTGAATTGCAATCTCACATGGGTTATCTACATTTTAATACCAAAATAAGCTTTGTAACTTGATCAGAACTGCATAAATCCATACGAATGAAATGGAATGTTTTTGCAAGGAAAAAAAGGGGAAAAAGGCCTAGGGATGTCTAGTTCGCAACTGACCCAGGTCCTAAAATACAACACAATAAATACTTAACCTAGTATTTCAAGGTGAAATTTGAGAATTTAACAATAATATGTATCAAGAGTGGATTGTATTGCACATCCTACAGTAGCAGTTCGGGGTTCTAATGGCCGTAAACCAGGGATGCCAACTCTGATGCTTGACGCTTTTATGTCCTATCTCTTGAACAAAAGAGACAGGATCTTTTCGCCAAGATTAAGCAAAGACAGGAGAAAAGAGGAGGAGAGCTGAGGATGGCAGCGCCTGCACTGAAATACTTCTCCTTCGAAGAAAAGTGCTGTGCTCATTCATTCTCTTTACCATAGCAACCAGCCGAAGCCCTCCAAAGAGCTCTCAGAACCCACGATGCAGCTGAAAGCCCGGGCACTCTGCGTAACCGCCCGACAACAATACTTACACTTGTTTGCCGGCTTTGTTTATCAGCGCTCCTCTGTGTTATGAGGGCTTGAGAAAGTGGGGTGGGGGGTTCTGGACTGTTTTGTATGCCAGCGTTGGGCCGCTCGGGGGCCACTCGGGGCAGTGTAAGCAGCATTGGAGGGGATGTCTGAAGTTGAGCCAAAAACAGTGAAGCATAAGGCTCTCTGTCTGGCCGTCTCCACAATATTATCTCGTAATGGTCTGTTTTCCCGTTTCATCTATGTTTGGGCTCATTGTGGTACTCTCCCTCTCTATGTTTCCCTTGGTCCCCTTTTCTCTGCTTAAAATTCACCATATTTCTCTTTGGGTTGACCTGACCTATCTTTCTAACCTTCACAACTCCCATTGTTCCAGATGCTGCAGGCAGAATAACACACACACACACACATACACATACACACAGCAAATGCATGTTTTCACGCATTACAAATATAGCCTTGCAGCTTGCCCTGTCACAATACAGGCGTAATTATGCATTGGACCGATGCCCGTGTAAACACAGTTCTTTCTTCAATCTCCTCTCATTGTTTTGTGCTTCTCTCTCACGTTTACATGTAGTTCTGTTTTATGTCTGTGCCTGTATTCCTCCCTGTCTTTAGTTGTGTGCGAGCAACGCTCAGTAATTAGTTAATGTACCTGACACACCAGGAGTGTTCTTGGCACTGCTGAACTCTTTGTGCGTGTGTGTGTGTGTGCGTGCGTGTGTGTGTCTGGGGTTTGTGTGTATATTTGCTTCACTGCTCCCACCCATGCGTGTGTGTGTTGGGCTTTGGCACTACAAGTAACAGTGCTGGGATAATGGCACCAGATCTACAGTACATCTGGCACAAGTAGCATTTTGGACATTGTTCACCACCAGGCCTCTGTCCAGACTTGTAGTAAACAGCCTTTTAATTACCATGGCGAAATACCTAGTGATTATGAAAACCACTCTGGTCTAATTAAAGTGGTAATGATCTAGTAACATATGTAATTTAAGTATTTTAAAGTATTCTCTTTTGGAAAGGATATGTGTTTATCTGTAGTATATAACTTACATAAATACATCTAACATGTTGCCAAAGGACAACATTTTGACCCACAAAAAGAAATCATAAAATTTTTACTTATTTTAGACCAAAACAAAATTTGATATACAGTACAAAAAATAATTTTACAGTATCTTATCTTAATATTTCAAAGGTAGAGATTTAGTTAATCAGACATTGTGTGCTTCTCTCTGCCAGTATAATGCATTTTTAAAGATTTTTCGTGATAGAAAAATTTGAGGGGTGATTATAGCCACATAACCTATGATGGATCATTAGTATGTAGCCAACACGTTTTATATTTTACACTGCTGCATAGCTACTAACAAAATGCTTTGAAATCAGAACAATAGCCTAATTATTCCATGCATAGGCCAATTGGCTTGTTATCCTGTCACCATGAAAATGTAAGATAAATAGGCTACCTTACCTTTGTATTTTGTTTGTAGATACTATTTTAGCCCATGCATAGCTTGCAGGAAGTTCTTTGAATTGTTTAATTAAACAAGTTGCATGCAGGTTGCTCAGCATACGTCTCATATTAACTGAAAGCTCCGCCCGACTATTACTTTCAACTCAATGTATTTCACTGAGATGCACCAAAGTGCATGGCTTACACCAGGCTAAGCAACAGGCTCTGTACGCAGAATTTATTATCTCTTCAGCTCAGTATATGGCCACATTTAAACAACTTGGGAGCACTGTGGACTTTCTATGGGTATGCCAACCAAATAATAGAAGGAGATGTTTATATTGGTCAGATATGTCCTCTCTGTCACATCAAATCTAGGCTACCAAAATAATGTCTTGAAGCAGAATGGAACTCCCATGGATTTTAACATCCAAGTACAGTGCTTCTTGCTATAGTTATATGTCAGAGGGTCAATATTTACGGCGTGGAAGTATTCACATTATTTTAAATGTGTGAATGGAAGGCTGTCATATTGTTAGCAACCAAAAGGCTGCACAGGCGCCACCTGTCAGGTACAAAACCCTTGTTAGTCTACTTTATTTTAAATAATTACACTTTTTCATTGTTAAACCAAATATATTATAGGATTTACTTTGAGCCTGCAATTCCTAATAAAAGAACCGTTCGTTAATAATGAGCTGTAAGATTTTGAATTTCGAAGTGACTTTTTAATGGCAGTAATCCTGTAATGTAGCGAGTTACTTTTAAAAGTATTTTACCCAACACTGCTCATTGTCACAGATCACAGCAAAACATTTTTTAAAGTGTGCATTAAAGGTGGGCATAGGGATTCTCATCTAATAAAAAGCGCTATTTGTCAGTTCGGTGCGCACGCTTTAATCAATATCCCTACAGGAAATAATCTGGACCAAGATTGTCTTTACTTTCAATATCCTTCCTCCATGTAGAATAGGTTTGAAAATTAGTCAGTGAAAATTTTATTCATTACAAAATCTATGAGTTCTCTTGTTCACATGGATCAAATAGTACATGTCTCCTTTCAATATTCACTCAGAAGCTCCGCCCCCCATATTACACATGCGTCACTAAGGCTGTACTAGTAGTATGTGGTGCAGTCACCAATATGTTTGTGTTCCTACAGACACAGTGCTGTGTAGGATTATATAACTGAGAAAGTATTAGTTGAATTCAACAAAAAGTGTACTGGATTAGTATCTTTTACGACACCTTTAATTTATTGCATGTTCTACAAGAGCCTTGAAAAAGAGAGACTCTGTCTGTCCTCTGGATGGGATGAATACAAATTCTAAATCAAGATATGGACTTCAGTATGCTTATATAATACAGTATATACAAGTTAGTGTCATGATTGAATTGTTTCTCTGTTTCCATTTGTGGAGAAAACTCTTCAATATGGGAATAGTTAAACAAACCAGTTCAAGTTTATTTATATAACCCTAAATCACATTGTCTCAAAGGGTTGGACAGCCCCACATTTCACATGGAAGCAAACAACATCACCGGTACCTCCCATCGAGCACAGAAAACCTTCCATATAAACGGTATGGGTAAAAAAAAGTGGAAGAAACCTTGGGAAGGCACCGCAGAGAGGGAATTCCAGGTCTTCTAGGACTGAAATTCATGAAATTACCTCTACCAGTCAGGGCTTTAAAGCTCTGCTGTGATGCTTTTGAGCCAAGCTGGTCCCTGAGGGAGGAGGAAAAGGTCAGGCAGGCACCTCACTGGACACCTCTGTTCTTTTCTAAAGTCCCTGAAGGACACAGCATGCTGATCCACTAAGCCCAGACAACAAAGTGAAAGCGTGCGTCACGTGGGCTAGACAGAGCTTAGTCTGTCATATGTGTGTGTGTGCGTGTGTGCGTGCGTGTGTGTCCACATGTGTGTGTCTGCTCACACACAAGCATACATGCATGTTGCCTTATGTGTGTGCACAGTTGAATGAGTACCATTACCATTAATGGGCATGGGGCATCTGTTAGCTGTACAGTGAGAGCTTAGAGAGCGTTCAATATCGCTCTGCCTTTGCCTGAGCACTGCATCAGGGATTGCTGGTTAGCTCCAGTGTTAATTTCATTGACGAAATATTTGTCATTTGTCATTTGTCACGACCCTTGAGACGAAAATAGCCTTCCAGTTGCCTTCCAGGTTCAAATGAATTAATTAATTTGAAGGGACAAAATAACTTGTCAAATTGTCCTACCAGGTTGAATAAAGGGTTATAGCTGGACTGTCGACTATGCTACCATACCATCTGCATGAAACAGGCCATACCGTTATTAGACTTTTGCATTTGTTTAAAGAGAGAAAACATTTAAACTAAAAGTTGACTAAAATGTAATGAATTTGCGTTACTTTCCTCGACTAAAATAGACTAAAACTATTTAGAATGAAAATGACTGAAATGTGACTAAAACTATTAAGCATTTTCGTCTAAAACTAAGACAAAATCTAAAATTGCTGCCAAAATGAACACTTAGCTCTTTTCCATCAACCAGGCTAGATCTCAATATGTCTGAGCAAGGATGTAGCAAACACACACTTGCCCATAGATTCAAGCATAAAAAAACCAAACTCAGTGTGTTTTCCCCCAAAACCATTCAATGGATTCAATGTTTTTTTTATTACATTGCAGCATCTCTTTATCTAATTTGATTTCTCCAGTCAGATTAAGTATGACTCAGTATGGGTGTGCAAAACCGGTCATGTGTGTGTGGAATGTCTGACATGTTATGCAACTGGGTATAACTAGAGAAAGAAATAGACAAGACAGTGCTACATATTTCACCTCTTTGCCACTATTCCTTCTATCAGTTACACACACCCATCCACACACGCACACACACACACACACACACACACACACACGCTGTTGAACATTTACTCATCCACTTTATTATGATATTACCTCTGTGGGTGTGTGGGTGTGTGCATGTGCAGGAGTTAGTGAAGCATAGTGGTGTGTCTGATTGTGTCCTGCCAGGTGAGTGTGGCATTCATATGGCTCAAAGAGGGCATCATATGGCTCAGAGCGGGCATCATATGGCCTAGAGAGGGTATCATATGGCCTGGAGAGGGCATCAGAGAGGGCATCATATGACTCAGAGAGGGCATCAGAGAGGGCATCAGAGGGCTCAGAGAGGGCATCAGAGGGCATCAAAGGGCTCAGAGAGGGCATCATATGACTCAGAGAGGGCATCAGAGAGAGCATCAAAGGGCATCAGAGAGGGTTTGGTTTGTTTGCAGTAAAGGCTATCTAGTGATGTTGTGGTGAAATGCATTCTTTGTGGAGTACAAATTAATAATTACAGGTGTTCTCAGTCTTAAGTAGTTAGAGTTAGGGCAAGAGCAAGGTAGCGTATTCCAGAATGCAGTAAATAGCCTGTAACAAATAATATTATATTATATTATATTTTTAACGTGAGTTAAGCATGTAGGTTAATGCTATTATTTTACAATCACAGATTAGCATATATACTGCACAAAAGGGTTGGTCATCCCAGGGACAGGTTTGTGACCCACTAGCTACAACACCACACTCCAAGACAGACAACACAATAGAGTTATCACAATGCTCAAGTAGTCTTTTGTCATTATGACGATGGGCTGGGGGAGAATTATTAGGTCATGTCTTTTTTGCTTCTTCCCGCACAGAGGTAGAACAACAACAACAAGAGCGTCAACCTTGCCTGCAAACCGGTTGTGTTTACCGTAAAACTACCACACACAGCAGATTTGTGTGAATCTCATGTAAAAAAAATGTCCTCTCGTAAACATTTTTACATCAATAAACAACCAAAGAGAAACTCTCTGAATATGCTTGTGTGCTGTCTCCGCTGTCTATGCCTCTAATGTGTGCGTGTGCACGTGCGCACACCCCACACAGACACACACACACACACACAACACGTCAAAATGTGTAAAGACTGTAGAGTGAAACTGGGTCACCTGTCCTCGGGGCAGCACAATAACAAGAAGAAGAAGAAGAAGAAAAAAAAAGCAGGGGATGAACATTCCCATTGTATTTCATGGCATGGAGGAATTAAGAGAGCACTGGCATGTATAAATTGCTGTTGGAGAGTTTTTGATCACTGTGTGTGCGCATGTGTGTGTGTGTGTGTGTGTGTGTGTGTGTGTGTGTGTGATGGGAGGGTGATGCCATCTCATCCATGCAAGATGAGCATGGAATGAGAGCCCTGTGGAGGCAACAGTCCGTGCTCTGCCAAACGACAACATAATGGAGCCATCCTTAGCCTGTTCTGAGACGACCTGACTCGCCCGTGACATGCACCCAACACACATCAGTGCATATACTGTACATAGGCTAGGAGGCTAGGAACATGCTAACGTGTGTTAATGCAATATAATAATGTTATTGTTGTTTTATATGTTTTAAGAAATGTAGCCCAAATCTAACATACATGATGCATACATATAGCTTTCAACAACGATGACCTATATCACCTATATCCTGAAACATTATAATAGATGGAAAATAGATTGATAATAATTGGCATATTTGGTATACCGTTTCACTAATCAGTTTTTGTAGGAAATGTTTCAAAAAGTGTTCATTCTACTGGAGGCCCACACATGTTCAGTTCATTTAGTTGATTAGAGCTCCTTATTAGCCTGAAGTTGGGCCGAGTACATCAAACTGCATTTCCTAAAACGAGCCAATCAGAAAGAAGCTCAGTCATTTCGCCATAACAGGCGGAACAAAACAGACACGAGAGCGTTTGCAAGATGGCAATCATGTCCAGTACATGTCCAAAAAAACACTAATCCGCAAGATTAAGGTTTTTATGTTACCGTCATAAAAAAAGGAGAGCTGAAAGAAGAATCAACCCTATTTTAGCATCACCTATACACATGCACGAGTGCCAGCATAGAGGTTTAGATTTAGGTTTACTCTTCTGACTTTCATAATGTTCCATAGGCCAGTCTGCTAGAAACAGGTGTTCGGCTCTGTTGTCCTTTCATCGTTGACAGCTTTTATTGTGCGGCCGTCATCTGCGAAGCGATCATTGCATCTCCACATAATGCGCTTCATCAGCTACATCTGTGTCAGACGCTCTCCATTGGTGTGGAAATGAGAGCAGCGGATTTGCCAAGTGCCTCCATTATCTGCGGGGAAGGGGGGGGGGGGCTAGTTCATTTGGTCTCTGGTGTCTGTGCGTGCGCACTTCTGCGTGTGCATGATTGCCAATGCTTTTCATGGGTGTTTATGTGACTGTAATTGCATGCGATGAAGAGTATAATTACCAAAATGCCACTGTGACATTTATTCATCTGAAGATGTCCATATTGACCATCACCATACAATATAATATTTGAATATGACAAGAAATCTGTCTGTACCAAAGTTCCATATTTGACAGTATTGAAATGTATAGTTTACTAACATATTGCTATTTCAGTAAACTATTACACTATATAGACTAAACTCAAGTCTCCCTCGCAGTAAGATTAAATGTTATTAAAACAGTCTAAGCTTACAATTTGATATGGTTTCATTTACAAAGGGGTTTCCTAAGTGTGACTGGTTTGTGATGGGGGACGTAATGGGATAGCTCCTAGACAAAAACACCAGATGAGCTCTTTCTATGTGTGTAGCTTATGTGGACACAACATGCAAGATCTTCAGTCTTGTTTTCAGATTATGTTTTGGCAAGAAACCTGGACTTTTCCATTCAATCAATCAATATTGATACTATATACTTACTGTAAGCATATCAATATGCTGATATATAATTTCACTGTCTTTAAAAAAAGATGAAAAGTATATGCCAATACTAGCCACTTATAGCAAACCTTTTCAGTAAAGCAGAAAGTAAATTCAGGCATATCTAATCATATAATCATTTGATGTGTGTGTGTGTGCGTGTGTGTGTGTATAAAGTGTGTCTGTACATGTGAGACTTCAACAACATGCATTATATAAATACCTCATGAGCACCGTTCCTCTCCACTGTGTCACCCCATCCACACACACGTCACACACATCAGCTGTAACATTTAATTGCACATAAGGATGATGAACACATCCTTTAATTATTCCCCCCCCCACTGTAATTATTCCATGTCAGCGGTGAGAGATACCACTCTCATAAATCTGACACCATGTTTCTATCAAAGAGGAAGAGGCAGAAATACAGAAAGTATGTTCCAGTTATGACCCATGAAACCGAAGAAGAACAAATCGTCTTCGGCATGACTCATGCAGAGATTTATAGGTGCTATTAAGAAACCGAGATATGATAGTCAAATCATTGGAAAGTTACAGCACAAAGTTTGAACCAGCCAGCATCAGGGCTATATTTTTCTTCTTTGTGTCTTGTTTTCTTCACCATGGAAACCATCCATCTTCTCCCGCTTATCCGAAGTCGGGTCGCGGGGGCAGCAGCTTCACCATGGAAACACAACTAATATTTGTAGCCCCACTGGAAACGTTTGACCCCAACACCATAAAATGAGTACATGAAAAAGCTCCAGAGCTAAGAGGTTAACACCCAGTGATGGGCAAGCTACATTGAAAATGTAGTGAGCTAAACTACCAGTTATCTACATTAAATGAAGCTTAACTACACTAAAGCTACCCCAAAAGAAATGTAGCAAACTAAGCTACATGCAACACGGCAAAAGTAGTTCACTACATTTAACTCAGTCTTGTCTTTATTCCCCCTCAATCCCCTGCATCAAAGTCTCAGGCATCAGCCCAGTGATTGGTAGCCCTTCGTCTACGGCATCACCGTCATACGGAATTGCTTCTATCGGCTTCACATGTAGCCTAGGTCCGTGTATGTGATGGCATCACGTACTGATTCTTAGCAGTTGTATCAAGACCTAAGCTTGAGCTGCAGATTCACAGCTGCTTGTGAAAATGTAGCTTCTGTGAACGCTACCGCACTACTTGACCAATGAAAGAGCTTCGCTACTGAAAAGCTATTTGATTTAGAAAACAGCGCCGCTACCGCCACGCTACTCATAAATGTAGTTTAACTAGCAGCATCGCTACTTGTAGCGACGCTACTGCCCAACACTGCTAACACCATACAAGTTCAAGTCGCAGATGCACTAGCCATGTTTTTTACTATGTTGTGTACAAGGCCCGCTATTCATTACACAACTTCTGTAGCAAGTGTGTTTACAGTACTTCAGTTTGGGGATAGCGTTAACATAAACACACAGGGAAAGGAAATGAGAGAAACAAAACTACAATGGAAAAAAGAGAGAAACGCATAAATATCATTATTGTTTTATTTTGCATTTAGCTTTTTTTTGTGTGCTTTTGTTAGATAAAGCACTGATCCAAAGAATATTCATCTGACATATTCCTGGCTCTTAGCTGTACTGTAAATATGTGCATCCTTACTGTATAGCTTCATACAAAATCTTTGAAAAATCTCTCTCTCTCTGTCTCTCTCTGTCTCCCTCTCTCTCTCTCTCTCTGTGTGTGTGTGTGTCGAGTGCTGTATGTGCACACAAGAGTACAGATGTCTGCATCGTGGCAATCCTACAGCACGTGTGCGTGAGCATCAATAACGGTCACAGAGTAATCAAGGCCCAGATCCACCCTCACCCACACTCACAGGTGGACACTCGTGCCTGCTGTTGGAGCAGGGATGACTCACTGTGAGACAGGCACCGATCAAGGAGATGTTTACGTGAGCCAGTTGGATGGTACCCTCAACGGTACTGTGCCATTACGTCAGCCTCGTAGGCAGATATGAGTCTCTGAAGAAATAACAGCCTCACTTTCTAGGCTACACTAAACAGGTAAACACATGGTGTAACAGGCTATACTGCCACGGCGGGAACATTTTATTTAGAAATAAACTGATTTAGGGCATTTGAAGGAATTCATTGTGACAGTTTACCTACTAATTTGAGCACAATTGCTCTACAACACATTTTGGAATACAATAATTTATACACCAACCATCAACAGTAAAGCAGCTTGCTTTTGATGAGAAAACCAAAGTAAGTGTTTAACTTTATGCTAATTTCAGTTCTCTTGAGAAAATTATATCATACACTAAATACTTTTCATGGTTCAAGAATGAATTGAGTTTTGGGGTTACCAACATCCATCTTAGAGATGCTTGCTTTCATGTTATGACAGCAGCCATTTTGTGGATGCCCGTAGATATGGCCTGTATGGTTAGACAGGCCACAGATGTCACTGTTGTGCAATTGTGTTAATTGCTATAATTATCGTCGGCTACACTGAAGCTCACACTCACAAAAACACACTGCCTCCAATAACACGCTCATCCATTTCATTGACCTAATGGATTTGCTCTTCCCACTTGAATCTCTCTCTATCTCTCTATCTCCTTCTATCCCCCCTCTCTCTCTCTCCCTCTCTCTCTGCATTTACTTGTGCCATGGCTTAAGTGTGTATGTGACAGGACAACAATTACAGTGTGTTGCATTAGGCAAGCTGTTTACCCTGTCTCTGGCAAATTCCATGCTTCTGCTGTTATTGAATAAATCTACATATTGGCTGTGTCGGGCAATGTCAGCGATGGAAGAGTCTGCATTCTGGATTCAAACCATTGTTGTAGAACGTGAATCGACACAGCCCTTCAGCTTTACAGATCTGTACAGATGGGTTCTAATATGAATGAGAATATAACGTATTGTATGTAGTTTATTACTGGAAGAGAGTAAGCCCTATTAAATGAATATCTTCCTGCATCTTTGTTAGACAGTGAATAAATGCATCTTGGTTTTGGTTAAAGCTGAGTTCTGGTGCACTGGGTTCCTGTTTAACTGGCTGTGGATTTGTTTGGCTGTTGGTCCTGGAATGGGTGAGCGGGCAGGCAGACAGACAAACAGACAGACATAGAGGTTGCTGATCATTGTGTTACTCACGCTCCTGTAAAGATCTCTGTCCCTGTGGCTAGCAAACACACACAGCAGCCTGACCAACTAGCCTGACACGCACACACACACACACACACACACACACCCAAACCCCTCGCTCCACCCACCATCTTCCCCCTTTTCTGCCTCTCTGGTGAGCTTTAAATAAAACAAATCTCCCCCTGCCCCATGCGTCGTCTTTTATCAGTGGCTCACAGCAGCTACAGCAGCACAAAGGCCAGCTGCCTATATGCCAGCACGTCTCCATTATGTGGAGGGAATGTACAGTATACAGGAGCGGGGCCGCAATCAGTCGCACCTGGACAGTCAAAATGCAGTGCAGGGGAACAGGAGGATGTGTGTGTGTATGTGTGTGTGTGGGTGGGGTTGGGGGGTTAATTGATTATGCTAAATCCCCTCTGGAGATTGAAGGCGAGACAGAGAACAGACAGGGGAAATGACAGAGAGAGAAGGAGAGAGGGAACCTTGTTTATCTTTAATTGTTCCTCTTTTTTGCCACAAACCTGAACACACATACACACACGTGCACGCACACACACACACACACACACACACACACTGTGTGCATGAATGGCTATGTGTGTACGTGCTTCAAACAATCCTGCCTGACTTTACAGGGCAAAGGTCAACTTAACTGTGGAACAGTTCAGCAGAACATTGACGGGTGAGAGCCTGTGTGTACGTGTTTGTGCTGCATTCATGTGTGTTGCGTTCTTGTTTTGTGGGTTTGGGTTCATATACACAGTAATGCATAGGTCTGTATTTTATTTGTGTGTGTACTGGTTACAGTATTTTTATGTTAACCCTGTATTATCTGCTCTGCCTCCAGTGTCTGATCTTTTGACTGGTGAACATATAATTGTACGTATTGACTCCCACCCTCTTCACATGTGTGTGTGTGTGCGTGCGTGTGTGTGTGTGTGTGCATGTGTGCATGTGCGCGTGTGCGTGTGTGTGTGTGCGTGTTTCTTAGATTTATACTCAAAGTGAGTCAATTCAAGGAAGTCTCTGAGGATTCTAAATAATCTGGCACACTAAACCTTGTAGGGTTAAAATAACACTCTAAAAACATAGATCATTAAACAGAATGAGTCTAAGAGACCATGTCAGTGTGTGGACCTTTACACTAAAATCTAAAATATCTCTTCAAGTAAATTATATTCTGAATCACCACTATGTAACTCAACTGTGGCCAGCTAGGGTAATTCTATTGTTGGTCAACTTGATACCGCATGACTTGTAAAACTACATAGTTATCAAATGTGCCACTTCCTTTTATTCTTGTTTGTATGCTCCCCTTTTGTATCTATTTTCCATCTATATTTTAGACCAAATCTGCTCTCTTCATGAAACATTTTTAACCATACAGGTTTATATATAAGAGTTTACAGTGTAACGATATCCACATCAGAATATCTGTAGTCTATTGGTCAGTGAAGGTCAGAAGTACCGCAACAGTTACATATTTCCTGAGGTACCAAAGTTTCTCCTTCTATTTTTCCTTTTTTCACTCATCATTGATAGAGAAGAGGAAAGCTATCTTTCAAGGTCTATCCAGACTCTGTTACATCCATATGCAACATTACAGGTCCATGAAATCAATCTGAGCTAAGAAAGATGCCTTGGTTGTTCTATTTATTAAACTAATTCTGGTTTTGTGTATGTGTGTGTGTGTAGAGTGCGTAGGGGGAGATTTGAATAAATCTGGCACGTAAAATCAATGTGGCACTTTGATCAGGCTTTCCTCACCCCACGAATGTTAATAGTACACAGAAAAGCCTGCCCGCTGCTATGGCAACAAAAGGAGGGGGGCATTTGAAGGTCGCCTCACTAATGCATGCATCCAACAGGCTGGGGTAGGCCCACCTGTCCAAGGGGGTTCACTGGGATGTGTGAAGGGGGAAATGGATGGGGCAGATGGATTCTCCCTCAGACATGCTATCCATCCTATGCTAACAGTCCACAGAGCACGCACACACACACGTGTGCGCACCCGAAGGACAGACTTGACACTCTATAGGCAACATTTAACAATGGGGTTGTTTTCAAAAGGGACATGGTTATAAGGTTACATATAGGTTAACAGTTTTAAATATAGGATAATATTTGGGTTAAGGGTAAAATATGATGTAAGTGTAGGTTTTATTATTCTCCCCACAACATATACACTTTTGAAAAACACAACGTCTTTCATATTCCAAATATATGGCTTCTCTCATCATGAAGGAAACGCAATAATTCATTTGTTATTTAAGTACCTCCAACAGAGCAACATGAGTCACTTTCTGAAAACAACAGATGGTGATTTGGTACAAAACCTTTCAGATGTAAGCTATTCAATGCTAGCTGATGTGTGTTCTTATATTCACCCCGAATGACATCGCTTAACATGTATATGTGTGTGAATGTATATTGTTATGCATATTCTATAATGTTAAACATCATCTCCCTCGCTGAATATTGAGCAGATTGAGAGAAAGTATACCCACTGAACGCATTTCAGAGATTCACTGTGGCAGGTAGACTTGATGAAGATTTATTGGCGTCCTTGCGTGCGCGGCATGTGTGTCTGTGTGTGTTTGGGTTCACGCACACGTCTGCATGCTGAAATAATCCTCATAGACCTTTCCTGTTATTTATGCATGTAGGAGAGTACTAAATCAATCTCTAATATGGCACCTATAAATGTAATGTGAATGGTTTTGACCCTGCAGGCATATTATTTCACAGCTGCTTTTACACACTGGGCAAAATACCTGTGTAGAAAGGGTACTAACAGCCTAAGACGGAAGTCAAGAGGGTAGAAAGGCAGAACAAATAACAGAACAGAACTAAACAACAAATGAAAATAGACTAGGAAACAGTTCATAGTTGTAAAGATGTCCGACAAGGCGTAAACACAAATGAACAACAACATCAAAAATAGTGTAGCACGCTACCATTGTGAAGCGGCTCTCTCCCCGCCCACCCCTCCTCTCCCCAAGTGTCTCATTGTCCTTAATGTACACTATCATGTATGTGTGTGTGTGTGTATTCAGTCTTTCTCCCACAGACACTTCTTTTTAGCAGCCCCATGCGGCGCCAACCAAGGACAGGGGAGGCCAATGGGATCCTGTTAATCATACAGCTTCCCAGAATGAGCCCATGCGCTCTAACAAGGTCTTCCACAAGGACAGCGATGGGTGGTTGCTTGTAGTGACCAGTAATTGTGTCCTGTTAATACATCCATCCATCCATCCATCCATCTTCATCCGCTTATCCAGAGTCGGGTCGCGGGGTCAGCAGCTTCAGCAGGGGACCCCAAACCTCCCTTTCCCGAGCCACATTGGAAAGCTCTGACTGGGGGATCCCGAGGC
>JAODUH010091023.1:0-14391 GCA_027564835.1 Typhlichthys subterraneus | reverse complement strand
GGACGCTACCGCACTACTTGATCAATTAGTAGCTTCGCTACTGAAAAGCTATTTGATTCAGAAAACAGTGCCGCTACTCAGAAATGTAGTTTAACTAGTAGTGTCGCTACTTGTAGCGACACTACTGCCCAACACTGCCTTTTATGTGGACAAGTGGTTTACGATCGAGGCACCAGAAGGAAACGGGGGGGGGACTATAGGACTTGACCCTGACAAATATGCCTACATGTGGTAATGCTTCGACATGGTATATCCTTTGACATGGTATAGCCAATGTTTTTAGCTAGGAAAAGCAATTTAGCATAATGTGGCGCCGATAGGGGTTTCTCTAGTAGTTTTCAGTGTTGTATGACGTGCTGCAATTTGCCTGTATCCAATTCTGTCTCCTATAGGCTCACAATTTCAGTTCTACATTTTACTGAAAACATGTTCTTGTCATTGTTGGCAGTGCATCCCGCCACAAAACAGCATATAAGGCATGTGTCAAGTATTGCTATCAGACAAAAGTGATCAGAAGGCACCTTCATGCCATACACAGTCAATGGAAGTAAATACTTTTTACTCCCATCATCACACTGGCGTCAAAATCACGTGACCTATGACATCAGGCGTCAGCTCAGAATCTTCAATAGAGAGATGGAATTCCTAGATCCTCAATAACAGAAACGTCTATTAGTAAAATTGCATCAACTTATTTAATGTATTGCTGTAATGCTAATGCACCACCCCCATAGGTACATGTTAATTTGGTTGTGCTCAATGGAAGTGTAGCCTTTAGCTTTCTGTCTGCAGACACAGCTGGATGTGGAGGAATGCAATGAGATAGCAATGTGCCACCACCAGCCTGTCTGTCTGTGAACAACACTGGGTGTGGTGGAGCAGGTAGATGCATCATGTAAATTAAGCTTTTGTTTGAGACAAAATGGGAGAATAGTCATGAGATGCCTATAGGCACAGAGAAAAAAGCAGCCGTGGGTGCCAATTCTGATTAGTCTGTCTGCTAAAGGCAATAAACTATGATTATTATTTGAATAATCACATCACAGCTTCTCAGTAGATGCAAGCACCCTGTGATGGGTTTACACGAGATGAGATAAGGTGACACTATCTCACATTTAACAATTTGTCGCAAAATGTAGGGGTTTCCAAAGATTTGATATTTATATTATGCTGTTAGAGAGGTTACACTAGCACTAGATATTAACTAGATTGATCCCATTGGCTCTTGGCAATGATGGTGATTAAACCTCAAACCAGGATTTAATACCCTATAATTTATAGCATGTTTTTTGTTGATGGGGTGGACAAGATGAATATTGTTTTTGAGAATGCTCTGGCTGGAGTGTGGGTCAAACACAATGCAAGACAGATTAGGACAGCACACATGGACTCAGTGAGACTGCCCTAATTTGGCTGGGCAACAATGGAATTGCTTCATAAGTAAGCCTGGTGTAAGCCTGGCATTAGTCAGAGCGTGACCATTGAGGATATGCCACTGCATTCTTCTCAGCTACGAAGTAGTGTTGAACTTGTTATTTCTACAGAGATCCCAGAGGAGGAGGAATTTCTTGAGGCTGTCACCAGCGCCATGCGGTCGCTCTTACAGATCATGGCTTCTAAAAACATCCCCCAGGTAGACACCACCACTAGAGCTGAACACATGCTTTCTGTGTAGATTACATATGCGTATGGCTTTGTAATGCAACTGCATTATGTAACTTTTCTCAAGCAAATGTGTTAATTTCAAACAGAAGGCGTGGGTTCATATGAAAGCTGGTTTTAAAAGCACAGCTTTAACCCTAGAACCGCCAATAATCTCTATATACCTAAAATCACAAATGGGTAAAATATTCCTGTGCGCCTAGATACTGTGTTTCTAGTTCCAAAATGTACTGTAATTGTATTAATTGTCTTCTAAATCTAGTTTGTTTAATGGTCTGTGTTTTGGTGCTCTAGTTTTATACTTGGGCGTCTTTAAGAACACACAAATATAGGCTATTCATGAAAGCAAAGATCCCATTTGTTAGGCATTTCGGCTAACTTAAGCTAATGCAACAGCTGTTCGTCCACGCCAGTAGTGTCTGTAGCATAAAATGCAGTTCTGTATGAATCTCCACCACACTTCAGTCATGATCGCAAATGTGTCCGTGGTGTACCCGCATCATAAGCTTATCATAAGCAGAAAGGAAGCCCAGGGACTCTTGAAATCAGTTACTCCACAGCGTTGTGATGGGAAATGTATTGAACTGTATTGAAGCATTGCTCGAACCAGAAACTTTACATCTCTCACTGTTATTTCCTCAGTATCACCCCTCACATAGAAGCAGATTCAACTCGTGACAAGTGTCAAATCTGAGAATGCTTTGTACGCTACACGCTGTGCGTTCTTTAGCCAGTGTACACTTGCTGACTGCAACATCAGAGAGACATAAAAGCTGTTTCTTTAAATGTTACGCATTGTGTGTGGCCAGCTGACGCTGTGAGAATCTGTTTTGAATGATGTAGATTTTGATCACAGACTTGTATACTGTCGCCTAGCAACTAGAATGTGTAAACAGGCGGCTGCACAAAAAAATTCTCTTGGAGAAAATATATCCATTATGACTATAGGTAAATTTGACCCGGTGTGGCGGTTATAGGTATAAATGCCTGTGTTTTTAATCTGGATTGATCTTGACTATATTTAACAATATGGACTGAAACACAAGACCATTTTAGGAAAAGTCAAAAACAGGAGGACTTCAATATATTATTAAAACATAGCTATGTACAATTGGAAAACCTCCACGGGTAAAATGTACCCCATGGAGGTTGTAGTCTGGTGTTAAAGGTAGAGTTAGCGACTGTACGATAATCCACGTTTGTAAAATTCAGCAAAAATCTCTTCATGGTCTGTTAGCTGTCTGTTTGCGTGCTGAATAATAAATCTGGTGTTTTTACACAGCCATGGCTCTGTAAATGTGAACACAAAGTGGTGCAGACCACACAACACTATCCCAGCTTTGGCAATGTGTTACCAATGTTGGGGCGTGGAGCTTCTGAAGGAGCACCCTATAACATTGAAGGGAGATGTGTTTTTTGCTTTGATTGAGTTCAAATATCAACACTTTCTCCAGCATCGCTTACTACACCTTTTAAGGGTGGTCATTTAATCTCTAGATAGCGTAACGTGTGTGTGTGCACGCGCGCCTATGTTTGCCGAAGCAGGATGTTGACGTTAGACAGGGTCAAAAGGGAAAACGTTGGGCATTAGCACAATTATATATGAATCCATAATTTATTCAACTCAAATTCCATAGTGAGATTCACATTATATATTACCGTTTTATATTCACTTAACGTTGATGTAGCAAATACGTTCTCCTATGTTTTTCAGTGTATGAGCCCCCAGCAACTGCTTCGTCTAAGTGAAGCAGCGGCCCGCTGCCATGTGGTTGGCGTGAGAGTTAACGCCTTGGCCATTCTGGGTATAACTGGCAGCACCCTGGCCAAGGAGAAGGGCACGGCTGCAACCCTGCAGGTATAGGTTTCGTCCGGAACCCAATGTTTCCTGGTGTCTGTGTACACTGGTCTGAGGTGGTGTGTGTGCGTTTGCAGATGATTGGGAACGCCTTACTGCAGGTCTCCACCAAAGATGCCAACCTGGTTGTGAGCGGGGAGGCACTGGACGCCTTGTTTGACGTGTTTGCAGACGGAGAGGAGGCAGAGATGGCAGCTAGAAACATTCAGCTGCTGCCTGCACTGAAGGCACTCCAGCCTGTCTTTAAGGCCAAGGTGCTTAAGTGCTTTATCCATCTGCCTTTTTCTCTCTTATATCGCTAAATCAAGCCAATGTCCTTTCAACATGAATCGTTACAGTATGGTGAGGCAACATAGTTTGTATTATAATTTAGCCTCGTTACTGCAGCAAAGGTCTGCACTGACTTGGCTACTGTGTTCGAGCTAATGTTGGCTGATCACCGCTAACATTAACATTACATCAAGTAGTCTGTAGTCTTTATAATTCCTTTTGATGTCTGCTTTTATTACCATCGTGAAAATAGGCTTCTTTCTCTTGCGCTGTGATGATCTGTATAGACCTACTCTCTCCTCCAATTAACTTTTTCCCACTCACCATATCTAGCGTTAAATATTGTTGTGTACATAGCCTATATCCCCCCTGCATTATGAAGTAATTTTTGTAGTGTGCAGACAGTCTGAATGGAGATTGTCCTTGTCAGACGTAGTGTATTCGCCTACCCTCGGTAGGTTTTGGAAATACTATGTTTGCTTTAGACGAGGAGTGGCGCCTGGGTAGAGTGTGCAAGAAAGCAAGTGACGTGTTTATTAAGATTGTTTTTGCATAGATATCGCTCCTAATTGGACGAGTCAGCATAACTTTTTCAACCTCTGATGTTTGCATTCCTCCGCTTTTGTTCTCTAGGGCTTTAGGGGGGCCGGGTTAGCAATATGATTAATCTGTGTTATATATATACTTTACAACAGGGGGTCCATGGCCCCTATGGGGTCAGAGGTACTGCAGGTGGAGTTGGTCCTCCAAAGTATTTGATTCCAAACTGATTTTCTTCCAAAAATCTAAATGTCAGAAAATACACATAAATACAAATACAACCTGTGCTATACATACAGAATATCTGTCTAATTATGTTAATGGATTAGTTAGTGGTGTACTTTTATATACAGTACATGTATATAAATATATACTGCACCACACATTATTTTTGGCCCAGCAACTAAATATTTTATACCATACTGTATGTGATAGGGGGTCGCTGTACTGTGTCTCTATCAGCCAAGGGGTCCTTGGCCTGAAAAAACTAAAATAAAAAAAGGACCTGATTTAGACCAATCATTTTATTAAAATGTTTGTAAAGGAATGCTGCAGGGCTAGGTGCTTGATATACACCTGTGGCAAAGGGACTGAATGAAACACCAACCATTAAGTCTTACATCAATGACCAAGGCTGAGGTTACATACATCAACACTACTCTTTCTAATAAGTTTTTTGTTATGGAACAATAGCCTGCATGAATGTATTGATATTGGTTGATTACGTTATGTTATCGGATTACCCATAAGTGAATATTACACTGTCAAGATTGGTTTAAACTAATTTAGTTACCACCTTCTACGATAAGCGGAAGCAATGAGTACTGTTTTCTGGTTTGGAAAGGCTGGCTTTGCGAGACTATCTTAGAATAGCTGCAGTGGTGTTTTATCTTCAATTTAATAGTGGGGCTAAATCAAATAATTAGTGTAAATAAAATCGGCTAGTTCAGTCTAAAAGCAGGAGAACGACAGATTGCACTGCCTTGCCTCGCAACGTATCTGATCGGTACTGATGTGCTGAGAGAGAGAATTATAGCTAGCGTCTATTTAATACTACACACAAAGTTCGCACCACAAAGTTGAACATATCTCCACAAACAATTGGTTTACCATTTGAGTTAAATTTGGAATAGCCTACTCTTCATGAGAGGACCAAGGGGAGATATAGACTGGCTAGACGTTCATGGTTTATATGACCAACGTTATGTAGGCCTACTTTATGATCAAGCTGTAAAACGATCGTCAACAGAATCATACTTAATTGATTGCACAATAAATGTAACGTACCACAAAATGCTGGCAGTTTACACTATTTTGTAACACATATAGGCTAAAACCTTTGACATGCAAATTATTCCATTATAATAGGTTATATTCATTCATTCAAGTACAGGCAGAGCCATGGCTCTGAGTACAGGTACGACACATATCCCACACAGAAACGAATCACCAATTAGATTTTTTTATCACTACGAAATAAAGGGAGAATATAGACTCCAGATATGGAACACAGCAGCAGAAGGGGTTAAACATATTGGGAGTCTTGAACGGGCTTATTGCACCTGTCCATGTCAATAAAGTATAAAGTAGGATACATTAGCTGGCGTATAACTAATGTAACTAATGTGAAAACTTCTAGGCTACAGCTTGTAATTCAGGATGTTTTTGTGTTGCTCGCCAACATTTGCGAGACTATTTGTGATTAAAAAAGCCCCACAAATTATTAAATAAACAAACAGATCACCCTATTTCCTACTATCCTATGCCTATTACCAATAAACGGTGCATGCTGAACTGTAACTTGCTGCACGGCTGTTTACTGTAAGTTGCCTATATCTTCGGCATCAACGTTACACCGAATCACAGCTGTGATCAATATCGAGCCGTGATCAGTACCGTAGCCTGTTTTTACACACTCCCTGATATTGGTCCGACTGAGTAGGCGTACCTGTTATTCTTCCTTCTTCCAGGGCAGCGACCTAACCCTTCCTAGTTGCAAAAAGCATCGAGTAGGCCTAACGGTAGCCGAAATTCATTGACGAAAACATTCCCACTTATTCAAAAGGCGATTTCATATCCTGCTCCTGCAGCAGCAAAGTGATAATATTCCATGGCTGGTGTGGTCACCATTGCGATTTATTTATAATTTCTCCTGCAAACTTTCTAAAATGTCTAAAGAGTTTATAATATGTTCCCATGTTTCCAGAGTTAGCTGAGCAAAGAAAACCTACCTACCCTTGTCTCTCTAGTTTTTGCGCCAGACAGAGAACATACCCAATCAAATTAGAAAGATGAGATGATGCTGAGAGTGGGGAAAATACATTTTATCCACAAGACCATCAAATTTGTGTGGCCTACATCGATCAATCTGCAAAAATGCACGTACAGAAAACACACACACACACACACAGCAAGAATAACAGAAGCAATTTCTGAAAAATACCCTCCAATTACACCACCGTAGCTGTGGAAAGCTGTGGAGTGAATGCAGACTGATGCAGACAAGCAGCAGAGCAGAAGCTAGAACTACATTAACTAAAATTGTTATTGTAACACAAATAATTCATGAATATAGATGGTGTTATATTAAAATTTAATAATTATGATTATATATTTATATTATAATACACGATAATAGACAGAATTGATATACAGTTATTACAGCATAATTTGCAGTTATTTATGGTAGGGCTATGCCCCACTTGTCCTTGTAAGAGAAACGCAGCTGGTTGGTAGACATTCCAGATATTCAATTAATCATATAATCACAACTGTGAATGTGATTTATATTTGCAGTTAACACCTTTTTTGTAATCTTTGAACTAGATACGCAAGGAAGGCAGGGGAAAGCACAGCCCAGAGCAACTGTGCGTTCTGGACAACATCAAAGTCAACCTGAGGAGATTCATAGGCTACCTGGAGACAGTGATGAAGAAATGAGTTTGTTTGATATACTACATATGATTGGCTAATGCCAGCCAGTAGGTTGCATTATCCGGACAGACTTGCCTACAGAGCCATTTGATGAAATTGACTGCTCTTGATAATATATTTATTACACTAGTAGTAAGACATTTGTATTTTCTTTGTTTAAATTTTCCTTTTTTCTGTAGTAATGTTTTGCTTGGTTTCAAATTTTATTTCATTGTATTATGTGGATCTTTAAAATAATTCTGGAGTGGAAGAGTATGTTGCTAATACAGACGTTGAACACAGACTGCACTTGTATGTTTTCATAGTCTGTTTTAATTTAACTGAAATTTAGGAACATTTCCAAGGAAATGTACAGTATTTAAGTGACTTCAAGCAGATCATTGCCTTCTAATGTTTGCAGTCTAATTTGTTTTTAGGCTCACAATACAGTATGCTATTGACTTGTGGATACAGTACAAGACATAATGGATAGCTTTACTTTTCATATAAAACTTAAAAGTAAGATCTTGTTTGTGATAATTAGTTTTAAGTCTTTGTTCCAGGCCTATTGCAAAGGCAACATCATGCTCAATTGTCTTCTACCAAAACGTTAAACTGAATAAGTTTAATCAAAGTCAAATGTCTCTGGTTTCATTATTGAATAGTCAGTCACATCTTGACTTGTATAAATATAATGAAATATCCTTCTTGTGGAAAAAGTAAAATCAATGTAAGATAATGCATATTTTCAATGGGTGGCCTAAGGAGGGTTACTTTTTAAGGCATTATAAATAAACGTATCTAGTCCTGGTTGGGTTCTATTAATGTAATTTATTTACATAAATTAATTAATTGAAATATACATTTTTAGTATTGTACAGATATTCACATAGTATTCTCAAATCCCCATAAGGAAATGATAACGTACTCGATGTTATATAACATGAAAAATTTCTCCAACGTTAAGTTATTTCCCCGCCCCCCTTTGCTCCTCTGTGCGCTTGCCCAGTGCGACGCAGTGCTCCGCCATTGAGCGACCCACAGTCAGAAGGAAGGGGTCAGATTCACTTCGCTCGCTGGGTAACACCACACGTTTTCATTAGTCTTCTAACTCAAGTTAGTCTGGAGGGCTGTCTTTTAACGTATAGCTTTCCCTGTCATCGCGTTTTCCGCAGATGGTTTTAACTTCACGACAGTCGTGTCAAATCCCCAGGTAGGTATTTTTATAAAGCATTGGGGCAACAAGGACTGTAAGATCGTAGCTAGCGTTCAGAGGCTAGGCTAGCTAGCTACCTGGCTAGCTTGGCACGAGCTGTGTGCCTGCAGTGTTTGATGGATTCACGGATCGCCTGGTTTCAGCCAGAACAACGCGGGCCCGCTAACAACCTGTGGATGCAGATTTGGGAAACGACACAGGCAGTGGGGTATTTGCACGTCAACAAAAACTACACCACGGGTTATCCAAGCACGGCAAGCATAACACGGAACATCAACGGGGCATCTGGGAACGTCCCCTCAAGCACGAACGGAGCTGTCAACTCAAGCGCCGGCCACGGTGAAGCAAAGGGTCGGGTGATGTCGACTTTAATGGGGGACGAAATAGCGGAACAGCAGGACTTTATACCACTGGAAACTAACAATAACCACAATAACCGAGCTCCGGATAGGGGCGGAGGCGGTCGGCTGGGCAGCGAGGTGACCGTGTTTTGCAGAGGGCTATCGGACGTTGCAGGACAACCCAATAAACGGAAAAGAGATAATAAGGCCAGCACTTTTGGGTTTAATAGCAGCCTCTTGCGCAGTGGCTCCGAGACAGAAGGCTGCTCTGCATATACGGGTACCCCGTGGAAAGTTAGGAACTACTCTGATGGAATCGTGGGGTAAGAATTGTTTTCTTTAATAATTTAAAATTTTACATTCATTTGGCGAGAGACTTTCTAGCTTTCGAGCATGTTATCATGCTTATGTATACCGACTCTCGTGTTTAGACACCTTTCAACCATATTTGGCTTGACACGCCGCTGTCATCACGGGGAGGCACCACTGTCCAATTTGCCAAATAAGTTTAGTCGATTGGGTCATCGGGGGGTTGGATTCAGGCTCGCATTGTCAGTTCATTTTCACTGATTTTGACCTTGACAAGCTACCGATGTGGCAGCAACAATTGTCTTCAGCCACCCCAAGACATCTCCGTTGCTGAGTAATAATATAATTATTTGAAATATGTTATTAGCGTAGGACTATACAAGTGCTGATGTTATCTAACTTAGTTTAGAAGCACTATCAGTGTATTTAGATTTTCTCTAGATACTGCAAATTGCATTTACTGGATTATTTTTTGAAGAGCTGTATTGTAAACCAAATACAAGTTACTACAGTAATCTATGCCAGGGTGTGCTATACTACTGTGGTGTAACAGCCTAGTAGTAGGAAGCTCGGCTGTTGAACTCTGTCACATGGGACACATTTATTTAATTTGAAAGCCTCAAACAGGCTTTATATTTTCTTTTGTGGACGACTAGACACTAGTGTGGGATTTGGATTCCAAAAACAACCTTCCCTCAGCTGACTGACAGAGTAGCCTATTATGAAGTTATTTTTTAAAGTTGTTGGTATTATTATTTATTTTTTAAATGTTTATTATTTACATAGAGGAATGCTTAAAGCATGAAATTGCTGTATTTGCCAAATGAGTAGTAACACATTTTATATAATGTACTTTATTGATTGGGACGTTTGTTCTTGGCCAGTAGGTTTTACTGATATATCTAGAGGAGTGGGGTTCATTTTAAAACTCTCCTGGTGTGTGTATATGTATTGTATATTTTCTCTCTGATTGACATGTGTAGGCAAGCAGCATGCAAGAGCATAAATCCATGCTGGGCTTATCCTCATTTATAGTAATATTGTAGCCCTCAGTTTGTGTAAGGACATTCCTTAGTGATTAGCTCTATTAATTCCAGAACCAGTCAGTGTGTGCATTCTGTCTTTTCTCATAGAAGTATATGCCACAATGCCAGATATGTATACACTTCACAGGTGTGTTCATAGCAGTGCATTACTAAGATATGATCCCCTCATAAGATCTCTCCTCGCACAAATGTCCCATTATTTTACCGTAGTGTTTACAATGCTACATGAACCAAGTGAACCGTGAGTATATTGTTGTCCCTCTTCACACCTCTAAAACAAAGCCCATCCCACAGAGTGAAACCTGAGACACTTCTGTGACTTCACATTGTCCAATCAGGTCTGCTACTCTTAGGAAAGGCACACACTTTTTTGTAGATCTTCAGTTATGTGTAACATGCAATATTACTCACTTTCAACAATAAGCAACAGATTTGCATTCCCTTTATGGTTCCAAAGTCTGATTTCGCTGTGCTAGCTCAGATGAGAGCATTTCCGTAATGCCTTAAGGATACCTAGGCAATCTCTGTGGGTAAGCACCACGTCACTCACTCTGCATCTAATGAAATGAGTGGCTAATGGCTGGCTGATGATTGCTATGAAGGGCATGGGTTAATATTGAATTGCAGTTTTTTTTATTTATAAGAACTCTCCCCCTACCATGGCTTGCAAACATTTCAGCACTGTGGCTAGCTGAGATAGCAACAGACTTACGGTGACTTACGGTCTTATAGTCCCCACATACTGCCTCTCTGTCAGAACAGTGTGTGCATCTGTTCCTGTCCTATCTAATCTATCTTTCTATCTTGGTGCCAGCAAGCGGTGTAAACCTGTGGTGAGCACTTAATGCTGCTCCTTTGGACTCTAGGTGGATGGGCCTTGTGGAAAAAGTGCATGCTGTTAGACCTAGATGGTGAACTCACATGTGGATAGGACACTCCTTAGATTTACCTACATTTCTGTATTAAGTACTCACAAATTGTCACAATATTTGCATAGGATGCCAGAACTAATAGCAGCACACACTGCAATTGTACCAAAGGTTTAGCATTTTGCATTGGGTAATGCCTGATCAGTAGCCTAATACTAATTTATCATATGCGAATTACATTCCTCTATAGCTCAGTAAAGCTATTTCATGGATATCAGCTTCACCCAAACACACTTGTATCTCTGGGGCAATAGGCAGTATACCAAGTAGGTAGATAAGGTGTTTGAATCTATTCAAACACCTTAACTTGGTAAAATTATGCTAATGTGTTAATGATATGAATCCCGTTTCCTTGTTTAGACTGCAACCAGTTTTGAGTTATTTAGGTGTGAATGAGCCTTATGCTGGCACTGCTGTGTAACCATAGACTTTGTGGCGCTGCCAACCCTCAGCAACACAGATCCGTCTGTTGATGAAACATTAATGGGTCGGCCCTACAAGAGACACTGACACCTTGCAATCCCTTCATGACCTCCTTTTGGGAAGTCCAGCTTGATGTTAGGCCACCTCCCGCATAGCCTCGCGAGACACACGCCTGTCGTCTATTAACCTAGTATGGCGGGACCGACGAAAGAAACCGAAACACAGATGCTGTCGAGAATACGAGCATCGTTGAAACTTTAATGATGAATGATAAAGCAACAACAGATACAATGTGGTGCAACAAGAACTTGCAGAAACCAAAGGACTTCTCCAATCTAATATAACTCCCACACAAGCATTCAACGTAGCATTAACTGGTGGGCGCTGACCGAAGGAGCACACACAGTAGAAATAATGTCTCCGGATGTTACGAGGCGCTGGCTTCTAAGTGAAAGCAGAGGAAGCATTCATTTAAATTTTAGGCATTTTAAAAATTGTTACAAAAACCTAAAATTAATCGAAGTAATTTGATTTATCGCCCAGCCCCAACTGTCACACACACTTCATCTATAAACCTATCTATGGGACTTAACATATTCTGAAAAAGGAAACATCCACTGCTTTTGAAATGTACATTGTATCTATAAAGTGCAATGGGCCCTCGTTCTTCTCTAGTTTTATTTTGTTTTTTTTTTGTTTCCATTGGTATATAGCAGAATTTAGGGAGACAGGTGACAACCTATTTCTTACAAAGACCCTTGATCTTGTGATTGTAAGAAACAGTGAATGATTGGCCTAACTTGTTTGTAATCACAGGGTGGGATTTTAGTTAGGAAAGATCCAATCCAAAACAGAGCTGGTTGCAACCAATGATAGCCCCTCCCACACCTGAGTACTCCTTTCAGCCAAGCAAACAAGCAATGTGGTCAAGGAGTGTCCCTTAACCGCCGAACAAGTCTCAAGTAGTCCCGTCCATTAATTTTCATGCTTGTCCTAACTGCTGGCGGCTGTGAATGTCAAACGTGAGACAGGTGGGTATTGTCATGTTGCAGTATTGTCTTGTTGCTGCTCTCTCTGGGCCTGTTGTTTTGTTGGTGAGCTGTGCTACAGGCACTCTCTCTCCGACACACCTTTGGTAGTGTAGCAGCCGTAACATTCTCTTTGATAACATATGGCCTCTTAGGCATTAAGGCATTCAGCACCACACCCAATTTGGCTTACTGTGTGTCATTGCCTTCGCTGTGTATTCTCAGAACTTCCAAATCTGCCCTCCACCCTGCTACTTGTCTCATCTGCTCCTCCTGCCAACACGTTTGCACCCTTCAAGTGTTTAATAGGACAGTGATTTGCTTTCCTACATGACTGACACTACAATAGGCCAATAAATGCAGTACATAATGGTACACTTGTCCGCTGCGTAGCGCCCTCACAGACACTCGTTATATGACTCGTAAATTAAAGGGCGGGTTGAAAAGAACACTTTCTTTCCCCCAGAAGCACTCTTCCTACAAGTGGATTACATAACGTCCTTATGATTCAAGCGAGGAGGATGATCTGCTAAGTAGTGCCATGGGTGCATGTGTTGCTCAGGCATGAGTGGGTCCTGGCTCTAATGTGCTCACCGGAGGCGGTGCTTGAGGCTCGTTGTCCAGTCACATGACTTACGTCACCAGGGCCCATCTCTTTCCTTTGCTGCGAAATGAAACTTAGGACTGTGTTGACAGGAACACCATGTACACAGTATCTTCACGGGTGTACAACAGACTGATTCTGGTTTGTGTGTATAACATTTACAGCATTTAGCAGGTCCAAATGTATCCAAATATAGCCATTAGACTATATGTTATGTTTAGCCTAATAAGTCAAGTTGGCCGTAGCTCCACATTCTAAGCATACAACGTTCTGTTACAAAAATGACTAGCATGCTATCAGGGGTAACACATACAACATAGTCCTCAAAACAATTGCTTCTTCCTAGAGAACCAGTTAGAGGGAGTGTTATGGAGAGGAAGTTGCTACTTTCACACAATTTTGAAATAACACATTGGGAATCTTTCTTTAATTTACACTACTGTATGTTGATTTTCACGCGACCAGTCTCATGTAATCATGTTAGTTTGGACAATGGAACCGAACCTCCACACAGCAAATGCTAAATTACTCCACCCTCCATGGTTGGGGAAAACAGAGTGCGGGTGTGACCCTGATAACCAGTGGCAACATTTTTCCAAACACTAGGACATCTTGATGTGTTTTGAATACTCTCACACCCTTTCTCCAGTAACATACATACCGGAGATAAAAGTTCCAGTTACGGTCTGTTTTTTATGAAGCACACACTCTCAGTGGAAATGCAATTTCCTGTGACCCTCTATCTGCCTGGACAAAGCAGACGGTGAAATGAATTTGCCATCAGCCATCTCTTTTCAACTAGAGGCAGACCTTGCGGAGGAGGAGAGGGAGAGAGATTGAAATTCACAGGCATAGTAATTCCCCATCTCTTGGCTTTGTGCCACTCGGTCCCCTTCCTCTGTAGTTTCAGGACCGTACAGTGTGTGAGTTAAGTGTGCCCACTCAGCCCTGAATCTGCTCTGTAGCAGTTCCTCAGTGCTACCACTAGTGGCCAGGGGACAACATTATATAGCCCACATTATGAGAATGTTGTTATTGCTGCATTGTAGCTTCCAACACTAGATGCACTGAAGGCACTGTAAATGTGCATCGAGGAGGAGCTGGCATCCATCTTTATTTTACCTGCATGCATTTGATTGAAATTAGATCCTTTATATTTTAAACGTATTTACATAATAGAGAGTATATAAATGCGGTTTTCGTCTCATTAGTATTCTGACAGCTATTAATTAGTATCAAAAAGATATTAATT